>PVLA01005093.1:129212-156578 GCA_004027455.1 Hydrochoerus hydrochaeris | reverse complement strand
CTTCATTCCACTGTCTGCCCCTTTCTTTGAGGCCTTTCTGCCATTATTCCTGGAACCCTGGTGGTTTTCTTCTCTCTCTCTAGAATGTCCTTCAGTATTCTTTGCAGGGTTGGATTGGTGGTCACAAACTCCCCCAGCTCCTCTTTGTCATGGAAATATCTTGTCTCTCCATTAATTTTGAGAGACAGTTTTGCAGGGTACATCATTCTGGGTTGGAGGTTATTTTCTTTCAGGGCTTGGAATATTTCACTCCAAGCTCTTCTTGATTTGATGGTTTGCATTGAGAAGTCCACTGTGATTTTGATGAGTTTTCCTTTATAGGTAATCTGTTTCTTTTCTCTGACCACTTTTAATATTCTGTTCTTGTGATGGATTTTTGGGATCCTGATTATTATATGTCTGGGTGTAGATCTGTTTGGGTTGTAGCTGGCTGGAGTTCTATATGCCTCATTTATCTGAACTTCACTACCATTACATATGTTTGGGAAGTTTTCCTTAATTATTTCTGTGAATAGACTTTTTATTTCATTTATATTTTTTGCTGCAGCTTCATTCCCATATTTTATTCTTAGGTTATAAATCCTCTTCTCATCTTCTAGTCTTTGTATCGTTCTTCCTGATTCCTTGTTATTTTTAAGAGATCCTTCCTTTTGTGATCATACTTTGCAAATCTATCTTCAAGTTTTGAAAGTTTGTCTTTAGTTTCTGTTAAAAGGTTTTGCCAGGTTTCAATGGAGTTTTTAATTTCCTGATATTCTCTTTGGATCTGTTTCATGTATTCTAGGTTTTGTTTATATTCTTCATCAAAGGCTTCTCTCCTTTCTCTGGGTTCCTCTATTCTTTCATTTGTGCCTACTTGAGGATTACCCAGGACTTCTTTTATTAATCTTCTTGTATCTTGCTTCACCTGAGTTAGAATTTCAGATTTAAATTTGATGATGAGGTCATGGAGGTACTTCTTTATTTCCAATGAGGCTGTCTCTGACATTACAGGTTTGCTGCTCTCAACCTTCTCTGCATTTACCTCTGTTGGACTCACTTTCCCTGGTTCTGCAGTTGGGGACCTTTTGCTCTTTCTCTGTCTTGTCATGCTTCCGGCCCCCATCAGACAGGTGGATGGTGGAGGTCTCTGGGCCTTTCCTATTGCTTACAGTTTTTCTGCAATGCACTTGCTAGGGAAGTACTGCCACGCAGTCCACTGCGAATCTGTGAGTTGCATGCTGAGAGCTGGCTCCTCCCTCTATGCCAGTCAACCAGTTTATACTTCAACAAGTTTGTGTGTTCCCTGGGGATGCCACTGGCCCAGGAAAGCCTCATCCCTGGCTATTGGGCTTCAACCAGGGGTGTGGCCCTGCCCAAGCAGATCCCACCAATCTGCTTTGGACTAGGAGTCATCAGCAGATGCTGCCTCAGGTTTTGATTCAAGCCGGCCCTGCCCAACTCCAAAATGTCACCCAGCCAGTCCTCCCGGTTTGGGGATTCCAGTTCCCATCACTCACCAAAGTTCATGCAGCTTGACTGGCTGTTTCCACTCCCTGCCACAGGGCCTCCTCCAGCTGAGGGTCTGGAGCTCACCAATCCCCACTCTCAGCAGGGCCACGATCTCAGCTTGATCGTGAGTCACCTGACTCTAAGATGTGCCAGTACAGCAACCCGGGGCTTGCCCAGCTACAGCCCTCTATCCATGCTTCCTTTTCTTCTTTATTTTTTCTTTTTCTTTTTCTCAGTTTCTTCCTGGGTCATGAGAATTCCTCTCCTTTTGTCTAGCTTTCTCCATGTTGCCAGATTCCAGCATCTGAGTTGTTTTTATTTTTTATTTTTCCTCAGAGAGGCTCTCTTGTGCCGCCACTCAGTCAGCCATCTTGCAATCTCTCTTCTTTCTTTCTTTTTAATGAGTAATTTAAACATCTTTGGATTCTCTCATCCTGTGCCTTTAACTTGAGATCCAGTTTCTGCTCTTTACTATTTCTAGCCAACTTATGGACTTTCAGTATTCCATAAGAATTTTAGAAAAAAGAACCTAAATTTAACCAAAAGAGTGCCTGTATGGCTCACCTTGGGTAATTTTCATTGAGGTCCAAAAGTTGCAGTCTTTCGAAAACTACAATTTTATGATTTCCTTGTCTTCTATCTATCTTTTATTTCTTCTATCCTACCTCAGAAGGACAAACACAGGTCTCCACAATGTGTTGTGACAACTGCCAAAGAAACATGGGTGCTGGCATATCAGTCTGAGAAGGACTCTCGTGGCATACCAGTTAGTAAGACACTGGCGATCACCTTGTTTCTTAGTGCTTAAATTTGTTTTCTGTATTAAACTTTTTTGTTTTACTCAAACAATAATCATCATGAATACACATGTGACTGATCTACTTAGAACCACGGTGATACAAGCAACAAGCTTATTATATTTCCCACCTCTTATCCCAAAGTTTCTTTTTTCTCTTTCCTTTATAATTCTCTTAGTTTTAATGGTATTTAGTTCAAGTGCAGCCTTTTTTTTTATATACTAGAGTTTGAACCTAAGGCCTTGCACCTCTAAGCAAACACTAATGCTGAGCTCCAGCTCCAGAAATGATCCTTCTGTTTCAGCCTCCTGTGTAGCTAGAATTACAGATGTGTGTCACTGAACTCAGCCCCATTGGTCTTTGGCCAAAATTTTTGCAGCTATTCCTGGTTGTTTGTGTTTCAGAAAGTTCTTGAAGGAGGAACCATAGGACACATGTTTCCTAAGTCCTTTCAAAACTATTTAACCATAGAATCTATATTTAGCATCTAATTGGGTCCTCTGTGTCAGTGTCTTCACCTTTGCTGTCACTTGTCCCCATGCAGATAACAAATGGTTAACCATGGTCTTACTTGAGCTGTATTTATTTCACAGCAGCATTAACTTTAAATTTGAACTTTTGTGCTTTAAGTTTGGTTCTTCTCCTATTTTTGCAAATTCTCCATGAAGACTCTGCTACTCAGAGCCCTGAGTATACAGCATGTTTCTCGCTGAGCTCCTCACTATTCCCAACATTCCATCCACCATAGCATAGCCACACAGACACTTTGGGCTGCCATTAAACAATATGTTGAGTTTGTGGGTTTCATAGAGCTTCCAGTTTCACTGAAAATATAGTCTGAATGCTGGAGATGTAAAAGGGAAAGAATGGTGCTGAGTCAACAGGAAGTGAATGGCTAGAGTCATTTTCTCTTAAAAGATGACTCCATTTTTTTCTTAGGGTTTCTCCTGCTCCTGCTGAGATGAATGATTCAGCTCTCACATTCTCAAAACACATCAGGTAACACAGCCTGATGGTTCATGAAAAGAAAGAAACCACACATCCCCAGGTGAGATCTTTGCCTTCTTTCCCTATCTACTTGATGAATGGAAAGGAACAAATAATTTTGACTGATCCACTACACATGTAAAAAATTCATTTTTCTCATATTAAGCCACTGACAGTCGGGAATCAGTAGTTGGGGTAACTTCTTGTCACATTACACAACCATAATAACTTAACAAAGAGTTTTAT
The DNA here is from genome assembly GCA_004027455.1 of Hydrochoerus hydrochaeris. Taxonomy (NCBI): domain Eukaryota; kingdom Metazoa; phylum Chordata; class Mammalia; order Rodentia; family Hydrochaeridae; genus Hydrochoerus; species Hydrochoerus hydrochaeris. Next base: position 153,057 of record PVLA01005093.1, on the reverse strand, counting down.
TTTGGCCTATGCTTTCAAGCAGTGGCTAGCTGGCTCTAAGAACAAAAGGGATGGTAGAAGGGCAGAGAAAAGTTTTGCTCACATCAGGATGATCAGGCATCAGAGAGCAACAGGAGGAGCATTGCCTCCTGAACAACCAGAGTCACAGGTAAAATTGAAGAAGAAATTAGATGGCTTTTATAGTTGAATAAAAATGACAAGATAACATACCAGAATTTATGGGACACAACGAAAGCAGCCCTAAGAAGGAAATTTGCAGCAGCGAATACCCATATCAGGAAAATAGAGCAAGTGCATATAAACAACTTATGATGAACCTCAAACTTCTAGAAAAAGAAGAGCAGGCTAAGCCAAAAGCTTGTATATTGGGAAGAAATTATAAAGATGAAAGTGGAAATGAATGCATTAGAGATTAAAAACATAACACAAAGAATGAATTAATCAAAGACATGTTCATTGAAAGATTAAATAAAATCAACAGACCCTTATACAACAATATCAAAAAAAAAAGGACAGAAAAGACTCAAACTCATGCAATTAGGAATGAAAAGAGTGAAATTGCAACAGAGTTTTCAGAAACCCAGAAACTCATCTATACTGACTTTGAAAATTTGTATTCTAGTAAGATGGAAAATACAGAAGAAATGGACAGATTCCTAGAAACATATGAATTACCAAAGCTGAATCAAGAAGTCATAAAAATCCTAAATAAACTACTATAAATCAATTAAATTGAAGATGTAATTAAAAACCACACAAAGCAAAACACAGGCCTTCATGGATTCACTGCTGAATTCTGCAAGAAATTTAGAGAAGACCTAACACCACTACTTCTCAAACTCTTCAATGAAATTGAAAGGGAAGCAATACTCCTAAATTCCTTCCTGGAAGCAAGCATTACCTTGGTACCAAAACCAGTGAAAGACACAACTAAGAAAGAGAATTACAGGTGAATTTCCCTAAAGAACACAGCTACAAAAGTCCTCAGTAAGGTACTGACAAATAGAATACAGCAAATCATCAAGAAGATTATACACCATGACCAAGTGTAATTCATCCCAGGGATGCAAGGATGGTTCAACATATGTAAATAAATAAATGTAATACATCATATTAACAGAGTCAAGGACAAAATCATATGATCATCTCAATAGATGCAGAAAAATCTCTGACAAAGTCCATCACCCATTCATGATAAAAAAAAAAAACCTACAGAGAATTGGAATAGATGGTCTTTATCTCAATCTGATAAAAGCTATCTATGACAAACCAACAGCTAACATCATTCTAAATGAACAAAAACTGAAAACATTCTCTCTAAAATCAGGAACAAGACAAGGATGTCTGCTGTCTCCACTCTTATTCAACATAATCCTGGAAATTTTAGCCACAGAAATCAAAAGAAGAAAGAAATAAAAGGAATACAGCTAGAAAAGGAAGAAGTTAAATTATCACTATTTGCCTGTGACATGATATTCTACATAGAAGACCCCAAAAACTGCATTAAGCCAATGCATTAAAAAACTAGTAGATTTAAAAAACAAATTCAGTAGCACACTGTATAGAGTCAACAATAAAAAATCAATAGCTTGGCAATCACCTGAAAACCCTCGGTGAGGCCCCAAGGACTTGGGAGTCTATGCCCAGTGACCCGCCACACCCAGGACACTTTGCTGAGGCATCTGTTTTGGAATATGCACCTAATGACCCACCCACACCTGGGAACTATCTCTGAGGCCTTGCGGGGACCAGGAATCCCTGCCCAGCAACCCTCAGTCATCTGGGAACCCTCAGTAAGACAAGGACAGGGAGCCTACAGCCAGTGACCTGCAGTAACCCAGGAATCCTTAGTGAGTCCTGTGGGACAGGCAGTCTGCCCCTAGTAACTTGTCCACACCTGGAAACTATCTCTAAAGCCTGCAGGGACTGGGGGTCTGCACCCAGTGATCAGCAGGCATCCAGGAACCCTCAGTAACATCCACAGGGACTAGGAATTTGCTCCCAGCATCCTGAAATCATCTGGAAACCCTTGGTGAAGCCACAGGAACTGGAAGTCTATACCCAGTGACCTGCACACACCTGACAACCATCTCTGAGGATGCAGGAACTGGGAGTCTACACCCAGTGACCCCAGTCACCCAGAAACTCATAGTGAGACATGTAGGGACTGGGAAGCTGTATCCAGTGACCTGACCACATTCAGGAACTGTAGGGAGGTTAATGGGGACTGGGAAGCTGAATTAAGTGACCATCTACACCCAGGAACCATCCCTGAAGCCACAGGGACTTGGAGTCTAAGCCTAGAGACCCACAGACATTGGCAACCCTCAGGAAGGCCCACTGCTGGATGGGCTACCAGCACAGGAAGCAACTAGGAGTTGCCAGCTGGCTGATTTGAAGGAACACAGAAAAATGCCAAAATGAATGAAAAAATGCAAACACAAACTTCCAGCCAATCCAGATTAAGTGCAGGATACATACACATGGATGAATTTGGAAATGACACACCTGAAATTTCTGAAATGATAGCATGGAAGTAAAGAAACAACTCCAGGAAGCTGCGAAGGAAATCAAATCAGAAATAATCTCTCAGGTTAAAAAAAAAATTAAAAAATAAAAGAAGAGGTGAGTATATCCAAAAAGACCTAGATAAAAAAAATAGACATGCATAGGAAAATGATGGAACCTTTGAGTGAACAATGCAGGAAACAATTAGAATACAAGAAACAGAGCCAAGGAGATATTCAGGAAATCAAAAATTCTCTTGAAAGCTAGCTAAACCACATAAATGAAATTGAAGACAAATTCTCAGACCTTGAAGAAAGGATTGTGGCTAGTGATCATGAAAGGAATGATCTTCTAAAAATAACAAGGAATCAGGAAATAACAATTAAACAGTGGCAATATGATGCAAAGGGAAACATAAAGCTGAGAAGTGTCAGTGTAAAAGGAAACAACATAAATGACATACAAAGACTATTTGTATAAGTAAAAGCAGAACATTTCCTAAGCATGGAAAAGAACATGACATCAAGATAAGTGAAGCATATAGAACTCCAGTTAACCATAACCAAAATAAATCTACAACTAGACACATAAAAATCAAGGTCCCCTAAATTCAGCTCAAGAGCAGAATATTAAAAGCTGTTAGAGAAAACAAGTAGATCACCTATAAAGAAAAACCAATCAAAATCAGGGCAGGCTTCTCAACACAAACTATCAAGCCAAAAAGAGCATAGAGTGAAGCATTTCAATCATTGAAAGAAAACAACTTCCAACCCAGATATAAGTACCCTGCAAAACTGTATTTGTGTTTCAAAATCAATGGGGAAATATGATACTTTCACAAAAAAGAACAACTGAAGAACTTCATGACCACCAAACCAACCCTACAAAGAGTACTGAAACACGTTCTAGAAGGAGGTAAAAGTGACCACAATTCCAAGAACAACAATGGATAGAAACCAATAAGCAGGACAATCAATTAAACAGAGAGGAAAAGTAGGGAACCAACAGCAAAAAGATAGCATGACAAAAATAAGCCGATACATATCAGTTATAACCATTAATGTAAATGGTCTTAATTTACCAATCAAAAGAAACAGTCTAGCATAGTGGATTAAAAAACAAAATAGTGGAAAGAAATAGACTGGCATAGTGGATTAAGAAACAAAAAAGGAGGAAATTAAAGAAGAAATTAAGCAATAGGTACAATCAAACAAAAGTGCAAATAAAACTTACCAGAACCTGTGGCATTCAATGAAAGTAGTTCTCAGAAGAAAATTTATAGTAGTGAATTCCAATATCAGGAAAACAGAAAGAGCACAAATAATTTAATGCTCCATCTCAAATTTCTAGAAAAAGTATAACAATTGAAGCCCAAAGCCCAAAGAAGAGATGAAAATTCCAGTAGCATATCTCACAGAGTTAGAGAAAACACTCTTAAAGTTCATCTAGAACCAGAAGAGACCTAGAATAGCAAAGGCAATCCAGACAACAAAGACAAGGCAGGTGGCATCACAATCTCTAAGTTGAAATTCTACTATAAAGCTACTATGATAAAATCTGCATAGTACTGGCCAAAAAAAAAAACCCAATCAACAACAACAACAAAAAATAGACCTAAAGATCAATGGAACAGGTTAGAAGATGCAGAAATGGAGAAGACAAGATGGCCGATCAGTGAGCAACAAAATACAAAGCCTCCCGGGAGAAACAACTCATATACCAGAATAAAACACCCTGGACAGACCCAGACAGAAGGAGATGGATCCTCTTGACACAGGAAATACATTGGCACTACAACTGAAACAGCTAAAAATTATGGGACACAGTGCTTTTGTTCGCGGTGACCTGCCAAGTTTGCAACGGCCTTAATCAGTGCCAGCCGGCAGAGCTGCCCAACCTCGTTCCTGCCGCCACTCACAGGAACCACAGCAGTGCTGAAGTCGAGGGTTGGTGAGCCCAGTGGAGAGTGGAGCCAGCAAAGGGACCTTCATTAATCCACGGTCAGTGCTGGGAATGAGACCCTCCCATGGGAAGGAAGAGACCAAATGAGCAACATGTTGGAATCAGTCAGGAGGAGCCTGAACTGGGAGCGACAGTGACTTCAGTTGGTTCCTCCCTCCCCAGAGCAGGTTCATGCGATTTGGTTGGACTGGGCTGTACCCCTGGCCAGGACCCAATGAGCTGTACCAAATCAATTCCCTGTGCCTAGAAAATACTAACCGGATGAAGGCCCTTGAAGTTTGGCTGGTTGGGTGGGGAGGAGCAGGCAGGAGAGGGGGGAGGTCCCTTAACAGCATGCTTTGGAGGAAACGTGGCCAATAGGGAAGGGGGCTGGGACCTGCACTGTAACCCATGTGGAGGAAGCCACGACCATGAGAGGAAAGAGAGGCAGGAGGAGAGCCCTAGCCCAGAACCCTGAGAGCACTGATTCAGAAGAGGGAAAAATAAAGGAGACTGAGGGCAGCAAACATGCAACATCAGACATGGCTTCAATGGACATTAACAGATATCTTCAGAACCTTGTAGACAAGCTCAAAACTGAAATATTAAATCAGATAAAGCAGGATATGAGTAGAGTAATAAAAGAAATGCTCTCAGGAAGCATCTCTCAGGATGATACAGATGGAAAAAGGGAGGAATACAAAAAAAGGAGAGAAATATTCAATAAAGAATATAAAGAAAATATAGAATACATGAAGCAGATTCAAAGAGACTACAAGGAAATTAAAAACTCCTTTGAAAGCTGGCAAAATGCCTTAAAAGAAACTAAGGATAGATCATGAAAGGAAAGATCTCTTAAAAATAACAAGGAAACAGGCAGTAACAATGCAAAGTTTAGAAGATAACAAGAGAATCTACAATTTAAGAATAAGAAATGTGAATGAAGAAACAGGAATATATACAGGCGAATTACAAAGGCTATTCTTGGAAATAATTAAGGAAAACTTCCCAAGAATGGGAAAAGAAAATGACATTCAGTTATGTGAGGCATACCGAAATCCAGCCACCTACAACCAAAACTGAGCTATACACAGATATGTATAATAATCAAGATACCAGAAATTCAATAAAAAACAGAATATTAAAAACCATCAGAGAAAAGAAACAGATTACCTATAAAGGTAAGCCCTTCAGAATTATGGCTGACTTCTTGACACAGACTATCAGATCAAGAAGAGCTTGTTCCAAAGTATTCCAAGCCCTGAAAGAAAATAACCTCCAGCCCAGATTTATGTACCCTGCAAAACTGTCACTAGAAATTAATGGAAAAACAAGATGCTTCCATGACAAAGAGGAACTGGGGGAATTTGTGACCACCAATCCAACCCTACAGAGAATACCAAAGGACATTCTAGAAAGAGAGAAAAAAATACTGGGATTTTAGAAACAGTGGCAGAAAGGCCTCAATGAGTGGGGCAGGCAGCAGAATGAAAGAGAAAACTAGACAAACAAAGAAAGAAAAATAGCATAGCAAAAATGATGCAGAGAAGGATAACTGGAATCTCTAACATAGATGGCCTTGATACACTATATTGTTAATAGTGAACCAGGATTTAAAACCCACGTTACTCACATTACTCTGCTTAGATGTATTATATTCTGTTCCAGTCATTCTACCTGTACTAGATTTGAGGGCACAGACAGTAATCCTGAAAATAACAAGATATAGTATGGTAATCATCCTTAATTTCCTATTAAGTTAATCTACAGCTCTGTAAAACCTACACTGTTTTATCATGACTGATTGTAATTGAATCTGGTTTGTTGGGTCACTGTTTTGTATTGATAGATTTTATTCGAAGTTCTTATGGTTGATGGTATCAAGTCTGAGAGTATAGACAACTGCATTTAGGATGACAAGATTCACTAGAATATCCACTATGGTTTGATTATTACCTGCCTTTGAAGTTTTATACTGTCTACAATGTTTTATTTTTACTAATATTGTTATGTACTGCTATATTCAATTATACTTCTATATTCAATTATGCCTGATGATACAGACATTCTATTGAAGATAATAAGAAACAACACAGTAATCATTGTAGATCACCTTGTACTGTGGTTTTATATGACTTTTTGGTTTCATGTTTTTATAGGAATTTGTTTTGTTTTGTCTTGCTAAGTTTTGTTTTTCCCTCTAATACAGAAAGAATAGAAATTCATGTAGAGATTCATGCATGCATAGCTGTTCACACTCTCACTGTTTGAATATCTATTTTGTATGCTTTAATTCTGTAACTTGAACAACTATTTCTAAGGGGATAATATGTAATTTATTAACTAATGATTTCTTATTGTTTATCTTTTTTTTGGAATTCTATATTATCTCTAACCTTTACATGCTTTTGTTTCTCTTTAAATAAAAAGAAAGAAAGAAAGAAAGAAAGAAAGAAAGAAAGAAAGAAAGAAAGAATACAGATGAAAATAGTAGCCCAAGGGTAAGGGGCAAAGGGAGTCATGTCATTGGAAAGTTCTGATAGAATTTATGTAATAGCACAGAGGCATTGAAAGGCAGTTAATGCTGTATTCAATTATGACTTATGATATAGACAATTCTATTGAAGATAATAAGAGACAACACAGTAATCATTGTAGATCGCCTTGTACTGTGGTTTTATATGACTTTTTGATTTGTTTTTATGGGAATTTCTTTGTTTTGTCTTGCTAAGTTTTGTTTTTCCCTCTAATACAGAAAGGATAGAAATACATGTACAGACTTATGCATGCATAGCTGTTTACACTCTCAATGTTTGAATATCTACTTTGTATGCTTTAATTTTGTAACTTGAACAACTATTTCTAAGAGAACTATATGTAATTTATCAACTAGTGATTTCTTATTGTTTATCTTTTTTTGGAATTCTGTATTATCTCTACCCTTTACATGCTTTTGTTTCTCTTTAAATAAAAAAATAAATAAATAAACTTGTAAAAATAAATAAATAAAAATATGAAGAAAAAAATGGGAAAAAAAGTTGCAGAAACAACTCCAGTCTAAACCACCTTATCTTTGACAAAGGTGCCAAATGCATTAACTGGAAGAAGATAGCCTTTTTAATAAATGGTGCTGGAAAAACTGGATCTGTACATGTAAATGATTAAAATTGGAACAATATCTTTCACCATACAAATTCCAAATGGATCAAATATCTAACAGAAACATTAAATATGCTGGAAGATAGAATGGTAAAACTCTTGAAGATGTTGGTGTAGGCAAAGACTTCAGAAATAAAAACCTGATTACACAGGAACTATCACAAAGAATTAACAACTGGGATCTCAGCAAGAAAAACCACCAACAGAGTGAAGAGACAATCCACCAGCAGGAGAAAATGTTTGCTAGCTGTTCCTCAGACAAAGGGTTACTACTGAGAACATACAAAGAACTAAAAAAAAAAAAAAAATCAGACCTCCCAAATGTAAAGACTCAATCCAAAAATGGGCATCTGAGATGAATATGCACTTCTTAAATGAAGAAATATAAACACCACTGATCATTTGAGAAATGCAAATTAAAACAACACTGAAATTTCGCCTCACCCCAGAATGAATGACTATCATCAATAAATCAACCAATAATAAAAACTGAAGGAGCATGGGGGAAAAGGAACCTTTCTCCACTGTTGGTGGTGCTACCACTTGGAAATCATTGTGGAGATTTCTCAAAAAACTAGGGTTGTAGGTCTTATTTGACCCAGCTATTACTCTTCTGCAAATCTTTCCAGATGATTTAAAAATGTCACATCACAGCAATATAAATGCACCCATGTTTATAGCTGCTTAATTTGGTATAGCTAGATGTTGGAAACAACCTAAATGTTCATCACTCAAAGAATGGATAACAAACATGTGGTATTTTTATATATGGCTTCTCAGCCATAAAGAATGATAAACTTAAGACTTTTATATGTAAACAGAAGCAATTTGAGACCATATTGGTAACTGAAACAAATAACACATGTATAAATATCATATTATCCCCTTAGTGTGAGAAGCTGAAATATATATATATATATATATATATATATATATATATATTATTAATACAGTTATACTATTAATTTCTCTTCATTGAAAAGAAAGGCTTGTGCTAATATTGTTTGGACAATTAAATGCTGATATCTTATACTGTGAGTAATTAAAGATAATAACATGCAATGTATTAATCACTGTTACCCTCTAATCATTTTGAAATTTCATTTTATGTTTTTCCTCTTTAAAAAATTTTTTTAAAAATAAAGGAGTTCAGGAGAGCAACACATCCTTCCGGGTCCCAACTCTTAAGGGCCTACTTCTAACCGAGCCCCAGCTCTACCTCTTAGTAGCCTACTTAGCCACTAAGCTCATCAGCAGATGAATTCACCCTGGAGAACAGCACCTCCATGATCCAGCCACCTATCAGAAGCCCTGTCTCTGCACACATGAGAGTTTTGGGAAACATTCAAGAATCAAGTGATTTTTTTTTTTACTAAAATTCAGCTGTATTTTACAAAATAATGCTTGTCACAGAACAAGACTTAAACATTTCCAAGTATATTAATATAGAGTTTACTCATTCTTAACATTAGTGTAGTAATCATATATAGTTCAGAATTTATCCTACACATTTCATTATATTTAATATATTATTACTATGGTGGCGAGTATGTCTCTGTTCTCACATTTTTTGCCATTATATAAATACTGCATGCTAACCAACTGCACTACTTGAGTCTTGGTATTTCTAACTAGTAGAAATGATGCTACAGTAAACATCTTCATCCATTCCCTAGTGTGTTATTTAAACATCAATTTTTGGATCATTTTCAAAATGATCAAATTTGCCAGTGAGTCCTTTGGCTTCTTTTGACTTTTCACTTCAATTTAGTATCACTCCCAGGCCAACAGGAAGGTGGTTTCCATTAATTACTGTCCAAATTGTTATCTCCATCTGTTATATCACCCCCAAGTTCACAGGCCTAGTTCAAACACCTACTGTCTCTCACCTAAATGATGGTGGGAAGCCAAAACCTCTAAACGTATTAACCTTGAAATGCTACACAGAATTAATTTTTCCCCAAACATCACTGTTTTAGATATTGTGATTTTTCTAAAGAGGGATAAATATGTACTTTTCCCAAACTTTTTTGATTACATTTATATTTTTTCTACACAGTACAAGTAACAAGTATGTAAAACAGTTTGAGAAGTGCTGCTGATATTCATGACTCAGCAATGCCAGTTTAGAAAACTTTGTTCTCACCTTTCAACAAGGTAAATATATGGCACATAGATGCAGTCATGGATCTCCATTTTATTTTTATGGATCATAATCTCACGTATCAGCTGAAAAACTTTTATTGTTGCTCTTTCGGTGGAAAGGCAGTAATTAATTCTAAAATAAAATATTGCAATTTCGAGTAGCTAGGATGGGAACAGAGACATAAAGGAACACACAGTTAGACACAACAGGCCATAAATTATCATCTTTCACCTGCTATGTGAAATTATAATCCCTCAATGCTTAGTAAAATGTATTCAGAGTGGTTGTATCTCTATTATAACAACTCAGTCACTTTAAAGGTGAAAAATGTATTCAAACTGATTATTATGAAATAACATGTTTAAGACAAATGAATTTTTACTGCAGAAAATTACAGAGATGGAAGGCAGGCTAGTCAGTTGCTTGTTTTCAAGTCACTTTTCTGTCTTGCAAGGAATTACACTTCTTAAGCTATATTCATATTTCAACTGGCTGGAAATACCTGGTAGTGGGAGGCACTGGTAGAATACCGGAGAGGCTAGAAGAGGAAGAGCCACCTTGTTCTATCTTGAGTAGCATCATTAGAATGTATTTCCTCTAAAGCTGAAGAGAACCACCTTTCTGTGGTTGGCTATCCTTCTAATAGCCCCTTAGTTGATGTAAATTTTACTAAATATTCCTACTTCCTGGACTACAGAACAAATTTCTTCACTCTATCTTTGAAACTCTGGGGCAGTAATGGCCTTCTGCTTTTGATCTCTGAATACTTCAGCTTTTCCTGTTTAGCTCTTTCCTTCCTATACCTTACCAGTACTCTGTACTAAACAGTCACTGTGTAAAACACCCCAAGTGTTATTTTCTTCTAAATAGGTATGGCCAATATAATGGAAAGTAGAGCACATGATATATTTTAGGAGATTAGTAGTCAATGACTCTACCATGATATTTTATCAATGGAATTAGCTTAATGTGCTTGTATTACTTCTTATTTTGGTTTTTTGTTTGTTTGCTTTATTTATCTTTTTGAGACAGGGTTTCACTATGCAGTTCAGGCTGGCCTTGAACTCACTTTGTAGCCCAAATTGGCCTTGATCTCACTGTGATTATCCTGGGTCAGTCTCCTGAGTGCTGGGATTACAGACATGAACCACCACATCTGGCACAGGATTATTAAATGACTTTAACACATTTAACAATAAACTAGAAGATGAATATATTAGAGAATAAAGTGTGAAAAATCAGCAAAGATTGTCACTAACTCAGGATGATCATTATTTGAATATTGATATGAATATGACAGGTACTAAACAACTCCCAAAATCAAAATAAAATGAAATAAGCACATGTAGTACCATGGTAAAAAAAAAAAAAAAAGGAAGACAGAAAGGTAGTCTACCATAATAATTGAAGCAGAATGCTAAAAATAGAATCCCACCTCCTTGGATTGTTAGATGTAGGACTTTGTGCAAGGTTTTCAACTCTCTTGTGCTTTAGTTTCCTCTATAAAATAGACTATTGGTGTCTACTTCAGAAAGTTGTTGTGAGAATTACATTAATTCATCTGTAATATTATACAACATGCTGGGTTGAGAGAAATCACCAAATTATTGTCATATTTCATCATTATCTTTTCATTATTAGTTTTGCCAAGACTTGGTTATAGAGCTAGGAAGAGCTAAGACTCAAATCCAAATACACAAAGAAAACTATATGTGAATCAGAGGTTCATATAATAGGTATCTTTTTCTCTAATATTCTTAAAAGGCAAAAATTGCCTTTTTGAAACATAAAGACTTGCATAATTTCCCACAGAAATTCTTAGCAAGTTTGTTTCATATTGTGAAAAGGATGAGGTTGGTATACTTTGCCTCTTAATTCAGATAAAGGTTGAAGCTGAGATGTGGGACCTTTCTTAGAAAATAAAAAGAAAAATTTGTTCACTCTGATAGACATGAAAATTGTTTTCCTAACATTTTCAGTTTTTCCATTATACTCTGATCACCTTGTACTGAGTGAAGCATATGACTAGGCCTGATAATTGAGCTTCAAGTGGAAAATGTGTCACTTGAGGATAAGAACAGAAACTTTCTCCCTGTGCCAAGCTCTTTTCCCCTCTTTTGCCACAGTCAATAGTATTGGAAATAACTGTTACTGTGGTTAGATCCCTCATGACCATGATGGGTAGAAATGTAGCATGAGGAAAATATAAATTTTGTTGTGATAAGCCACAAACATTTGCAGGTTATTTATTACCAGATCATCACCTTGTCTGTCTTGTTTTCTAAACTGAAGATCTCAAAACAAAGACAAGAAATACACGTGGAGGTTATTATTCTAAGAACCATCACAGATTTAACCCACCTATAGTAATTTTTGTTGCCTAATGTTTTCTATGAAATCTATGAAGACTTTTGCACTAAAGTTTCCTGTGGGAACATTTTCAAAGACAGAGAAAAGAGCACAGTAGAAATGAATCCTTACACAGTGGAAGGCTTCAGAAAAGATGGATCTCAGGAGACAAAGCAAAAGCATTAGAGGGCGAAAAAGGATTCAGTATCTGGTGCTTTGGAGAAAGAAAATGAAATATAGTAAAAGAAAAACAAAGGGCAAGTCATAGTTTTATGGATGTAACTGTGAACAGCATTCTGGTGCAGAAAAACAGGCATGATGGAGGAGAGTGAAACAAATACTTTCACATGCATTCTGGGAAGTTGACATTACACTATTATTAAAACCAGACAAGAAAATAAAACCACAAACTAATATTTCTCATGACCATACTTGGAAAACTCAACAAAATATTAGCAGATCAAATCCAACAATGTATAGAAACAGCTATGCACTACCACCAAGTAAGCTTTATTTCAGATTTACAAGTTTTTCAATGTTCAAAAATCAATGAATTATAACCCATCTTATCAATAGGCTCAAGAAGAAAAAATCACATGATTATATGAATAGAGGCAGAAGAAGAACCTGATAAAATTCAATAAGATTCAAGATAAAAATCCAAGTAACTATGAACTAGGGGAATTTCCTCAACTTAATAAAACAGTATGTACAAATCTACGGCTAACATCTTAACTAATTACAAGAAACTAGATTTCTACCTATGATCAAGAATAAGCAAGGATTTCCACTATCATTACTTTTTTTCAACATCAAGGAAATACTGATAAATGCAATTAAGACTAAAAAAAAGAAATAAAATATATCTGGATCAGGAAGGAACAAAACTGTCTTGTTCACAAATAACACAATTGTCTATGTAGAAAATCTGAAAGAATTAACTAGTAGATTTAAAACATGTATGTAAAAAAAGACAATATAAAACTTTTTAGAAGAACATACATGAAAATATTTTCATAGGATATAGGTATGAAATTAACATAAACACATCAAAAAAGCAAAATATAAAATGACAAAAATACCTGTGTTATATTTAAATAACATTTGATTGCCACGCCAAGAAGAGCCAGGCTTGTGCTGTGAGGGGAGTTCCTGCTCACCGGCATGGGCCCAGGGAGAGTTTGTGACCATCACTCATGGTGCTTGGGTGCCTGTCCAGCCCCCCAGGACACTGGACTAGCCTCAAGAGGCTTCTTGGGCTTGAGTGGACTATGCTCAGCAATCTTCATTCAACCAGGGGAACCAGGACTGCACTGAGAGGGGAGCCAAGGCCCATGAGTCCCGGGAGCCAAGAGTGCAGGAGGTGATTTCCAGAACACCCAGGGAAAGTTCTGAAACATCACTTGAAACACAGAACTATAGGAAAATGACAAAACAAAAGACCAAAATGCAATCTTAAACCTCCAGCCCATCCCAAAAAAGCCTGGGAACCATGTACATAGAAGAAAATACTAGTCATACACCTGAAATACCTGAAACGATATCAACTGAAACAAAGAAGCAAGTATGGGAAGCTATGAAGGAACTCAAATCAGAAATAATCTTCCAGGTAAAAGAAGAAATGATAAAAGTAGTGAAAGAAATAGTGAACCCATCAAAAGAAGACACAGCTAAAAAATTAGAGGAACAAAGCAAAAAGATACAATCCCTGAATGAACAGTATAAGGAACAAACAGAATACATGAAGCAGATTCAAAGAGATATACAGGAAAACAAAAATTCTATTGAAAGTTGGCAAAACTGCCTCAGTGAAAGTGAAGATAGAATTTCAGATCTTGAAGATAAGATTGCAGCTAGTGAAAAAGGAAAGGAAAGATCTTCTAAAACCAACAAGGAATAAGGAAATAACAATTCAACAGCTGCAAGATGATGCAAAGAAAAACAACATAAGATTAGTAGGAATAAATGAAAATGAAGGGGACAACACAAATGATATCAAGAGGCTATTTACAGAAGTAATAGCTGAAAATTTCCCAAACATGAGAATGGAGACTGACATATAGATTAGTGAAGCATATAGAATTCCAAATAGCCATAACCAAAATAAAACTACACCCAGACATATAATTATCACCATCCCAGAAGTCCAACATAAGAACAGAATATTAAAAGCTGTTAGAGAGAAAAGACAGATCACCTATAAAGAAAAACCTATCAGAATCATAGGAGACTTCTCAACACAAACAATGAAGACAAGAAGAGCATGAAGTGTTTCAGATCCTAAAGAAAAATGACTTCCAGCCCAGAATGATGTACTCTGAGAAACTGTCCTTTAAAATTGATGGAGAAATAAAATACTTCCATGACAAAGAACAGCTGAAGAACTTCATGATCACTAAACCAACCCTTCAAAGAATACTAAAAGGCATTCTAGATACACATAGGAAAAAAAATGACTAGCCAACACAGACAATTAAACAGAATGGAAAGGTAAAGATACAACAGCAGAAAGATAACATGTCAACAATAAAATGATATATAACCATTAATGTAAATGGCCTCAATTCACCAATTAAAAGAAACAGACTGGCAGAATGGATAAAGATACAATGTCCAACAAAATGCTGTCTACAAGAAACCTATCATAGAAATCCATAGACTGAAAGTCCAAGGATAGAAAACAATACTTCATGCAACAGGAACCCAAAAAAAGTGGAGGTAACTATTCTGTTTGCAGACAATGTGAACTGCAAACCAAGAATGGTCCAAAGAGACAAAGAAGGTTACCACATAGTAGTTAGGGAAAAACTTCAAGAGGAAGAGATAACAATCAAATGAAATGAAAAATCAAATAAGCAATAATACAATTATAACAGGAGACCTTAACACACCATTGACACAAAGGGACAGTTCAACTAGACAGAAAACCAGCAAAGAACTAACAGAACTAAACCACACCTATGAACAAATGGACTTGATAGACGTATACAGAGTGTTTCATCCAACATCAGAATATACATTCTTACCAGCAGTGCATGGGGCATTCTCTAAAATAGACCACATACTAACCCACAGAACATATTTAAGTAAATGCAAAAGAATTGAAATTATCCCATGCATGTTATCCAATCATAGCACCATGAAACTAGAAATTAATGATAAAAGAAACTGCAAAAACCCCACAAACACGTGGAAACTATACAATACACTCTTGAGCAATCAATGGGTCATAGAGGAAATTAAAGAAGAAATTAAACAATAGCTACAAGCAAATGAAAATACAAATACAACTTATCAGAATCTGTGGGATGCAATTAAAGTGGTCCACAGAGGAAAATTTATTTATTTTAATTTAAAGAGAAACAAAAGCATGTAAAGGTTAGAGATAATACAGAATTCCAAAAACAAGAAAAACAATAAGAAATTACTAGTTAAGAAATTACATATTGTCCTCTTAGAAAGAGTTGTTCAAGTTACAAAAGTAAAGCATACAAAGTAGATAGTCAAACAGTGAGAGTGTAAACAGCTACACATGCATGAGTCTCTACATGTATTTCTATCTTTTCTGTATTAGAGGGAAAAACAAAACATAGCAAGACAAAACAAAACAAATTCCTATAAAAACATGAAACCAAAAAGTTGTAAAAAACCACAGTACAAGGTGATCTACAATGATTACTGTGTTGTTTCTTATTATCTTCAATAGAATGTCTGTATCATCAGGCATAATTGAATATAGCAGTATAATTGAGTAAAGCAGTAAATAACAACATTAGTAAAAACAAAACATTGTAGATAGGATAAAACTTTAAAGGCAGGTAATAATCAAACCATAGTGGATATCTAGTGAATCTTATCTGGGCCAGTGGCTCAGGGGACGGTGAGCCCGTACGGCATGTATGAGGTCACTGGTTCGATTCTATTCTTCTTCATTCATGTTTCTTATTCTTAAATTGTAGATTCTCTTGTCATCTTCTAGCCTTTGTATTATTACTGCATGTTTCCTTGTTATTTTTAAGAGATCTTTCCATTCATGATCACACTTTCAAACTTGTCTTCAAGTTTTATTAGTCTATCCATAGTTTCTTTTAAGGCATTTTGCCAGCTTTCAATGGAGTGTTTAATTTCCTGGTAGTCTCTTTGAATCTACTTCATGTATTCTATATTTTCTTTATATTCTTTATCAAATGTTTCTCTCCTTTTTTTGTGTTCCTCCCTTCTTCCATCTGTATCATCCTGAGAGATGCTTCCTGAGAGCATTTCTTTTACTAGTCTACTCATATCCTGCTTTACCTGATTTAATATTTCAGTTTTGAGCTTGTCTACAAGGTCCCAAAGATATCTCTTAATGTCTATTGAAGCCATGTCTGATGTTGTGTGTTTACCACCCTCAGTCCCTTGTTTTTCCTTTTCCTGGATCAGTGCTCTCAGGGTTCTGGGCTGGAGTCCTCCTCTTGCGTCTCTCTCCTGTCATGGCCCTGGCTTCCTCCACATGGGTTACAGTGCAGGTCCCAGCCCCCTTCTCTGTTGGCCACGTTTCCTCCGAAGCATACTGGTGAGGGATCTCTGCCTTCTCCTGCCTGCTCTTGTTACTGAGATATAAGCAGCAGCTGTGTTTGCCCACCCATCCCCTCCCGGCCAGCCAAACTTCAGATGCCTTTACCAGGTTAGTGCTTGCTAGGTACAGGGAATCAATTTGGGATGGCTCATTGGGTCCCTGCCAGGGGCATGGCCCAGTCCAAACAAATCCCACGTATCTGCTCTTGGGAGGGAGGAACCAACTGAAGTCACTGTAACTCCCAGTTCAGGCTCCTCCTGCCCAATTCCAACATGTTGGCCATTTGGTTGCACTCTTCCCATGGCGGGGGGTCTCATTCCCAGCACTGACTGTGGATTAATGAAGGTCCCTTCACCGGCTCTGCTCTCTTTTGGGCTCACCAACCCCCGACTTCAGCACTGCTGTGCTTCTTGTGAGTGGCGGTGGGAATGAGTTTGGGCGCCTCTGCCAGCCGACGTGAATTCAGGCCTTTGCAAACTTGGCGGGTCACCATGAACAAAAACACTGTGTCCCATAATTTTTAGCTGTTTCAGTTGTAGTCCCGAAGTATTTGATGAGCTTTTTTATGTTTTAATTTCTTCCTGTGTCAAGTGGATCCATCTCCCTCTGTCTGGGTCTCTCCAGGGTGTTTTATTCTGGCAAATGAGTTTTTTCTCCTGGGAGGCCTTGTATTTTGTTGCTCACTGATCAGCCATCTTGTCTTCTCTCCAGGAAAATTTATTGAACTGAGTTCCCACATTAGGAAAACAGAATGAACACAAATAAACAACTTGATACTACACCTCAAATATCTAGAAAAAGAAGAGCAAGCCAAGCCCACAGCCAAAAGAAGAGAGGAAATTATAAGGATCAAAGCAGAAATTAATGCAATAGAGACTAAGAAAACAATACAAAGAATCAATGAATCAAAGAGTTAGTTCTTTGAAAGAATAAAATTGATAAGCCCCTAGCAAATCTAATTTAAAAAAGAAAGAAAAGACTCAAATTTGTGCAACATGGAATGAAAAAGGTGAAATCACTACTGACTCTGTGGAAATACAGAATATCATCATCATCTATTTTGGAAACCTCTACTCTCATAGGTTTGGTAACACAGAAGAAATGAACAGATTCCTAGAAACTTATGAACCACCAAAGCTGGATCAAGAAGATGTAAAACTGCTGATTAACACAATTTCTATCAATGAAATTGAAAATGTAATAAAGTCCTTATCAACAAAAAAGAGCCCAGGCCCAGACAGATTCACTGTGGCATTCTACAAGAAATACAAAGAAGACTTAATGCCAACACTCCTCGAACTGTTCACTGAAATCTAAAGGGAAGCAATTCTCCCTATTGTCATTCCTGGAAGCAAATATTACTCTAGTACCAAAACCTGAGAAAGACCCAACTAAAAAAAGGACTACAAGCCAATCTCCCTAATGAACATAGATGCAAAAATTCACAATAAAATTTTGGCAAACAGGATGCAGCAAATCATCAAGAAGATTATACACCATGACCAAATGGGATTCATCTCAGGCATGCAGGGATGGTTCAACATACATAAATCAATAAATGTAATCCACCATATCAATAGAGCCAAAAGTAACAATCACATGATCATTTCTATAGATGCAGAAAAAGCTTTTGATAAGATCTAGCACCATTCATGATAAAAACCTTACAGAGAATTAGAATAGATGGTCTTTACCTCAATATGATAGAGGACATCTATGACAAACCAACAGCCAGCATCATATTAAATGACCAAAAACTGAAATCCTTTACCTTAAAATCAGGCACAAGACAAGGATGTCCCTTATCACTGCTCCTATTCAACATAGTACTGGAAATACTAGCCAGAGCAATTAGATAACAGAGAGAAATAAAAGGAGTAAGATAGGAAAAGAGAAAGTTAAACTATCATTATTTGCAGACACTA
The DNA here is from genome assembly GCA_004027455.1 of Hydrochoerus hydrochaeris. Classification (NCBI taxonomy): domain Eukaryota; kingdom Metazoa; phylum Chordata; class Mammalia; order Rodentia; family Hydrochaeridae; genus Hydrochoerus; species Hydrochoerus hydrochaeris. The sequence continues at coordinate 134,471 of PVLA01005093.1, read as the reverse complement.
TGATATTCTACATAGAAAACCCCCAAAACTCCATTGAAAGACTTCTAGATATAATAAATAAATTAAGCAACATAGCTGGATACAAAGTCAATACTCAAAAATCAATAGCATTCTTATACACTAACAACAAAATCACCGAGAGAGAAATGAGAAGGTACACCCTTCACACTAGCATCCAAAAAAAAAATGAAATATTTAGGAATTAATCTAACAAAAGAAGTAAAAGAGCTATGCAGGGAAAATTACTGTACCCTAAAAAAATCAAAGAGGACCTCAGAAAATGGAAAGGCATCCCTTGTTCATGGGTAGAATAAATATTGTGAAAATGGCCATTCTCCCAAAATTGTTACACAGATTCAATGCAATCCCAATGAAGATATTACTAACATACCTCATAGGTCTAGAGAAATCAATCCTAAAATTCATCTGGAACTAGAAGAGAAAGGGATTGTGATGCCTCCTGCCTTGGCTTTGCTGCTTAGAACTGCCTTTGCTCTTGTAAGTCTCTTCTGATTCCAGATGAATTGACTGGTGCAACCACTGTGAACGTCAGTCTGGAGATTCCTCAAAAAGCTGGGATTGGAAGTCCCCTTTGACCCAGCTATTCCACTCCTTGGCATATTCTCAGAAGAACTGAAAACATCATACCACAGTGATATACATGCACCCATGTTTACAGCAGCACAATTTGTAATAGCCAGACCTTGGAAACAACTTAAGTGCCCATCAACTGAGGAATGGATAAAAAAATTGTGGTACTGTTATACAATGGAGTACTACTCACCTATAAAGAATGATCACATTGAGATATTTATAAATAAATGGATGCAACTTGAGACCATACTCATAAGCAAAATAAACAAACTCTCTCATGTATAAATACTGTATAGTCTCCCTATTGTAAGAAATGGTAAGAGTACATAAGATTCTATGGTAATCATGGTTCCCCATTACATTGCTTTGAAGCCTTATAATGTTTTCATTCATTGGTTGGAATGGTTTTATTCTGTTTTGTTTGACCTTATTATGTGTGATGGTATGAACAGCTACTTTGAAGAAAACAAGACATTATGACAGCCCTTGCTGACTTAATATCATCTTGCTTTGAAGTCCTAACATGCTTTTGTTCTTCTATTATCATTGGTTCTCTCATGTTGTGTCTTATTGGATTTTAATATGTATGATAGTATAAACAAATTTTTTATGGAAAATGAGATACTATAGTAGTAGCCATTGTTCATTTTCTGTTGTTTGGTTCAGAATGCCTTGCAATACTTTCATTTTCTTGAGTGGTTTTATTCTATTTTGTTATGTTTGATATTATTGTGTGTGAAGCTATGCTCAATTATTTCAAAGAAAGAGACATTATGGTAGTTCCTGTTGGTATACAATTGTCTGGTTGTGAAGTGCTGTGTTGCTTGCATTGTTCTGTTCTGATCTGTTTTATTTTGTCTTCTTTTGTTTTATTCTCTGTAAAATAAATTTTAAAAAAATAAATAAATAACATTTGATGGGCACAAGGCATCATAAAAAGTATAAAAACATCTTAGAAGAAAATATTTGTAATATGTAAAATTTACAAAAAGATATACATGAAGTATACAAAATATATTGTGTCCCTCTATTTATAGACCACTAGAAACAAATGGTTCTTTATTTGTTTTTCATATGAATTGAACTCATGATCTCACTCTTGCCAGACAAGCACTGAGCTATGTCCCCAGCTAGAAATCAATACTTAAAAGACAAACTGATGCTTTGGAATAAGGCAGAAGTACAAATATCCTTGCAGAAAATAACAAGCACTGGAAAAATGTTTGATTCATCTGAACTTCAGAGAAATTTAAGAAAAAAGTGAAAACAACAACAAAAAATACTGAGAATCAAGTTTTGGCAATGATGAAAGGAAATGGTATTTGTCATGCCTTACTGGTAACCCACACAATTTATTAAAGCATGTAATCATTTACCAAGATGACTGCAAATTACATGAACTGAAAATATACAAGTAAAATTTAAAATATTTAAATTTCACTACAAAGTAGATAGATAGATAGATAGATAGATAGATAGATAGATAGATAGGCCCACAATAGGTATATGAAAGAATATTTACTATTCATAAAAATAAAAAATTGAGGAATGACTAAACAAACTATAATTTATTACACAGTTGGTTATTATATCATAAATATGTTCTCTTTGAAAAATTCCAAAATATATTATTTTTAAAAATAAATGAGCAAGCAATGGACTCTATCGTTTATCTATATGGCTTGAACGTCCCTTACCAAAAATGCTTGGGACCACAAGTGGTTCAGGCCTCAGGATTTTTAAGGATTTTGAAATATTTACATAATGAGATACCCTAGAGATGGAGCTAAAATCTAAATACAAAATTAATCTATCTTTCATATATATTTTATACATAGAGCCTAAAGATAATTTTATACAACATTTTGAAATGTGTCTGCCTTTAGACTGTGACCCATTAGATGAGGTCAGATATGGAAGTTTCCATTTGTGGCATTGTGTTAGCACTCAAAAAGTTTTAGATTTATTTTGGAGAATTTCAGGTTTCAGATTTTTGAATTAGGAATGTTCAACTTCTGTAGTCAAATGCAGAGATCTACAAACTGCCATGGGAATAAGAATCATTATTTTTGCATAATATTTCTTTGAAAAGCTGCAGGGAGAAGAAAAGAGTAAAAGTCGAGCAGTATATGTTACACATCATTTCTTCTAAAAGGATACAGAGAAAAACGTGATCTGAAACAAACAAGGCAGAATATTTACATAATTTAATCCTGTCAATTGGAAGAGTTATACTATTTCAACCCTTCACTCTATGTTTGAAAGTGTCCTTAATAAAAACTTGTTTTTATAAACATATGGGTTGTTAAATGTATAGTACGCAGCCATGAGTTCACAATTTAAAATGGAAGCTAGGAATATCACGATAGTAAATTCCTAGCTACATAGTTCCCAGTTCATTTCTTACATATCCTCTCTCCTACTACAAAGAGTCATCATCATCTTGAATTCCAGTTTATCATTCCCTTGTGTTTCTTATTATATACTTTTTTATGTGCCTCCTTGTGTTCACAAACTATTTATACATAAAATGTTAACTGTCTTAGTTTTATATAGTATTATTTTGCCATTAAAAACTCTTAATACCTTCAAAAAGACAGAAATTCAGGATATGTTTTCTGCCTTCTCAGAAATAAGTTAGATGCCATAATAATTCCATGTAAAATGAACAATATACTTAGATATAAATCATGATCAAGGAAAAAATAGAAAACATTTTCAACTGAATGATGATGATAAGCATATAACATGTCAAATATACTTGTGAGGCATAAAGAAAGATTTTTATGGAAATTATTAGCTTTACATGTTAATATCATAAAATTACATATCATAAAAGTAGATGATCACTTAGATTTTGTTGTTAACTCAAAATAGACAATGAAATAAAATATATAAAAAGTAGATGGTTTAAAATAAAGAATAAGAAATTAATGAACTAGAAAATGACATGACAGAAGAAAACTACAGACTCCAATAATTCCTCTTAAGGTAAGGAACAGTAATCAACTTCAAAAAGCAAGAGAAACAAAAGTTACCAGAAACAGAAATGAAAAAGGATACAAGTCCAGATCTTTCAGACATCAACAAAAATACCAAAATACTAAATATAAATTTATAACAAAAACTTGGCAAATTTTAAATATCATACATTTTTCCAAAACTTAGAAGCTACTAAAACTAACAGAAAAGAAAGGGGAAAAAAATCTTAGTTATTTTTTAAGAAATTTGAATTTTTATTGAAAAATCTCTCCATAGAGAAAATCTCTGGCCCAAATAACTTCTCTGATATTCTTCCAGCTACTGCCAGAAGAAATGGTACCAATATTAACACATAGTTTTCAAAAAAATAGAAGAGTAACAATAAGAATTTTAAGGAAAATATAGAAAAACATTTTTGTGACCTTGAAATAGAGATTGTTTAAACAAGATCTAAGCAAGTGAAAATCATAAAAGAAAATGTTTATAAATTAGACTTCACTAAAATTAAGGGAATAGGTAGGAGTGCTTACAGAAGAGTAACGGGGAGTGAATGTGATCAAACTCTGTATACCGTGCCCTTCGAAAACCAGTGTTTTGTAAAATTAATGGCACAAATACAAATATATGCAAAGAAAGTTATTAAAATGAAGTTTGAACATTTTAATTCCATTCTTCAAAGCAGTTATTTTAAAAGGCATAATTAAAGTCAAAATAGAAAAATACATTAAATACACGATAACATCACTGGTATAATATCATTGTATTCTGAACTGCAATTCCATGTTTAAATATTAGCTTTAAAAAGTCACCTATCTTTGATTATTACCTACTTTTGAAGTTTTATACTGTCTACAATGTTTTATTTTTACAAATATTGTTATGTACTGCTTTATTCAATTATGCTGCTATATTCAATTATGCCTGATGATATAGACAATTTTATTCAAGATAATAAGAAACAACACAGTAATCATTGTAGATCACCTTGTACTGTGGTTTTATACGACTTTTTGGTTTCATGTTTTTATGGGAATTTGTTTTGTTTTGTCTTGCTATGTTTTGTTTTTCCCTCTAATACAGAAAAGATAGAAATACACGTAGAGACTCATGCATGTGTAGCTGTTTACAGTCTCACTGTTTGAATATCTACTTTTTATGCTTTAATTTTGTAACTTGAACAAGTCTTTCTAAGAAGACAATATGTAATTTATTAACTAGTGATTTCTTACTGCTTATCTTTTTTTTGAAATTCTGTATTATTTCTACCCTTTTCATGTTTTTTTCTCTTTAAATAAAAAAAAGAAAAAAAGAAAAGAAAAGTCACCTATCCTACTAAAACAGTGCTGTTAATTAGAATTACATTGCTTTAGTATTTTAGGGTTTTTACTAATTTTTAAAGTTAGGGTTACTCATAGTTTTATACTTGCCTTAAAATTATAAGCTATATTCATATATATACCTCAATAACCACTCTGCATTGGTCCATAAATAATAATAAGGTATCACTAAAAATCACAAAGTTGTAATTATTTTAATTTGTGTGTATATATCATTCGAGTGAGATAAAAATCTTCATTGTAAAGATCACTGTTCTAAAGACATTCATGAAATACAAATATAGTTTTAATAATTAAGATTTTAAGTTTATCATAAGACAATTAAGAGACTAAAAGACTAATGCAC
>PVLA01005093.1:81670-129112 GCA_004027455.1 Hydrochoerus hydrochaeris | reverse complement strand
ATAGCAGCAAAACCACATGCTGGAAGGAATATGGAGAAACTCGTATATTGATGATGGGAGTATAAAACAGTACAACTACTTTGAAAAACAGTTTGGCAATCTATTAAGCATTTAACCAAGAAAAAGGAAACTTAGGATCATCAAAACACCTGCACACAGACGTTCCTAACAGTTTTGTTAATAACAGCTCCATACTGAACAAAACACAGATGTTCACCAGTGGGTGAAAGGCCAGCAAACTAGCACACACACCCCACTTGGTACTGCTATAAACTTTAAATGCAAAACTAATGAGGCTTTTCTCAAAAACCTATAGTTTTCACAAAAAAAGTCTTGCAAAAGTCGATCAGTAGACAAATATTCTTTCTTTAGATGGATCAAGAGAGTTATGGGGAAAGACATATAGAATTTGCAGATACCACAGAAGGCAGCATCTTGGGCAAAAAGCAAAAACCATGAACGTGCAGTGTAAGCAGTCATTACACGTCCTTTATTATGCTGGTAGCAGTGGTGACAGTTCAAAGGGAGGACAAGAGCCCTAGACTGGTTGAAAACTTAGCTTTGTCACTTGTCACAATGAGCTCTGCCCCACTTCATTTCCTCCACGTCTCTGAGCCTCGACTCCATCTTCAGTGAGCAATTCCTTTTCTTAGTCAGAGTGGGAAGATGTTACTGCTCATAAAGAAAGTAACTAGATCTCTGGAAAACATTAAAATGGCAAGACTTTAATCCATTGACAAATGAAAATGTTTTGTTTGTTAACTAATGCATCAAAATTGGGCTTTCCACATTGAAGAAAAACCCATATAGAAAAATAAATCAGTTCTATAATAAAATGTCCATGAAAATCTACCCCAGACTGTCCTGAGATTTGCTAACCAGCAAACTGAACATAAAATTTGGAAACAGATGAAAGGTTGAATATACAGATAGGAATATTTAACCAGCATATTAGTAACTAATGGAAAAGACTAATTTGTCAATAGTTCCCAGATCAAAACATATTTTCCAGTTTTCCCTAGTTCCCTCTCTCTTCCCCCAGTGACTGTCAAATGTCTGGCCACTGCTTAAGCAAGTGAATCTCAGAATGTTAGTACTAGAACAAACTCTGGAAACCATTTGTTCTACAAAGAATACAAAAAGCAATTAAAGTACCCTCCAGACGCTTGTAAAATTAAGGACAGAGGAAAGCACATGTGAAAATGTTTCTAATATTTTAATGCACACTAATGCAGAGCCCATTTGAAATGGCAGAATGAAGTCACCAACAGTAATAGCTTTACACTTTCGGGAAAGCCATTCAAAAGGTCATTGCTGAGACAAGGCCAGGCCAGCAACCAGGACTTGTAAACCAAGTAGATGTAGATCAAGTGGTTTCATCTCTTTCCTCAGCTTCCTAGCCTTCTGGTAGACCTTCCCCTTCATGCCCAAACCTCCCTTTCTAAAGTTGTTGAGCTCACCTTTTTGCCTCAGTAGTTAATAAAGAATAAATCACAAGCAGCAAAAAAAAACTTATAATGCCAGGTGGGAGTGATGACTAGATTCTGTGATGCTGAAGCTAAACACCGGTGGTCCCAAGGCTGAAAGGCCAGCTGTAGGAGTATTTAGGGTGTTGAGGAGAAGGAATGAGAGAGGAGAGAACTAAACCCTCACCCTCTATTAGGTGGCGGTTGGTAAGGCTGGACAGAGAGGGATCTTTTTTAAAATTCTTATTGATTGTAACATTGCTTCTTAAATTGTATAATGAGACTTCAAAATGTGACAATATTGCTTTCTGTGTCCAAGGCAGAAACTGTCCTGCTGAAATTAGTTTTGGATACAAGAGGGAAATTATATAGAAACCACATTTCTCTAAGAGAGTCCACACCTGTCTTGGACACTGCCTTTGGAAACGGGAGAATGCAAAAGTGGTTGGATCTTGGAACCTACAGGTGAAAGAAAGGTATTTGTTATGGTTAATTTGTCCTATCACTGAATGTTTACTAAGCATCTGCCGGGTTCTAGACACACACTTTGCTGGTGTTGGAAATGTGATGATTCCAACACACTTTCTGTTCTTATGGCAGTTGAATTCTGAGAGAAAGAGATGAACATCAAACCAATAGTTATACACTTGCATATTAACATATAGGCCAAGTCTACCTGGATCGCTTGGAAGTAAGAAAAAAATGAGCCTGAGAGAGAAAATGACTTTCCAAAAGTCAGTCAGGGAAATGAGTCAGTACAGCATGTGGTTAGAAGCATATTCAATGAAGGGTGTGACCTAGGTTCAGGTCTTGGCTGTACTTTTCAGGAGCTATGGAATATCAGGAAAGAGCTAACTATAGAAACACTAACTTCTTTAGTGTTTCTGTAATAGAAAAATGCCAATATACCTGAGTTTTGTAACCATTAGATGAAGGAACAGATGCAGTGCACTTAGCATTCAGTAAATGTTTCTTGTCACCTTTTATTTGGTATTGACGGTGAGTATTGTTGTCCTATTTCTATTAGCAATAATCACGTGTCAGATAAATCTCATTGGCTTGGCTACAATACTGCCACTGCACAAAGCTATTGCTCTATTTTCTTAACAGCAAATCCAAAGTTTTGACATCATGCTTTTCCCCCTTTTGTTCCTAACAACAACAACAACAACAAAAACAAAGTTTCTTGGAAAGTAGGTCAGATTTTAGCTAACTATCACTACTGTAGCTTTTAAGGGAAAGAGAGGGGGCACAGGAAGCTTTTTAGCAGTTCTGAGTACCCATCCAGGGTTCCAAAATGGTGACAAAATATTTCCCCGAGGGCTTATTTAATTTTGTCCCCAAGCTTGCTCATAATTTTGACCATATGGTCCTGGAGGCTTCTCTATTTTTAATATTTCTACTTTGAGTGTTTTGCTTTTTAACCTATTCTAGGATGAGTCGCCCCCTTTAAACCACCCCCACTCTTTCCACCAAACCTCGATTTATTTTCTTTGAGCAGATTTCTCAGAAGGGCAAATTTACAGAATCCTGTTACTTTGATAAACTCAGAGCTACAAGGTAGAGACATCTCAAGCCATTTGAAAGGTCACAGCAAACAGAATTTTGCACTTGATAGTCAACTTGATATTGTTCCAAGATCACTCCAAGGGCACACATTACAAGCATTAATCACATTTCATAAAAGAAAGATTTTTCTACAAAGTCCTACAAAATTCAATCTGGTCTATCATGGTCAGATAATTCTTCTGAAGAGAAACAGCTAGAGCTGTCCATTCAGGATTCCTTTAAGCCGTCTGTTCTCATTGCTAAAGGACACAGCATAACCAGAGGATTCACCAGAATCCTGCCTGCTCCAAAGCAACGCCTCTACCAGCTGGATCACCTGAATCCCCGTCATGCGGTATCTTTCCTTCAGGCTAGGTAAACTGCACTTAGGAAGTCTGCTTCCTGAAGAAAAAAATCAGGTCTTCGTACAGCTAGGCCATTTTTTCTGATTCATTGGCTCACATAGCTGGAGTGGGACCCTATGAAACTAGCATGCAGCACATACATTACTTTAAGGAGGGAGCTGGAAAGGGGACCTTTTCTTGGATCCCCCACCTGACCCTCAACTTGCTGTGTTTAAACTCAGCTGTTCCCCTCATGATCTATGAATGTTCTGTATCCCCAGATAAGAGTTTTAATAAATATCTGAATAACCAATAGAAGAAAAATAAGGGTTGAAAATATCAAAGGACACTACAAAGACAGGAGATGGAAAGGACCATGTGGGGACTGGAAACCTTAATGATAGGCGATGGCAAGGGAGATGAAGGTTGTCTGTAAACCTAGGATCAGCACATCCAGTGCATCACCACATCTAAGTGAGACACACCTCTACAGGACAACAGACTTTGTTTTTGTCTAAACATTTTGTAAAAATTTTACTCTTTGGTTTATAGACGTCCTAACCTCCAGACTGGCAGTCAGAGTGGATATTATTCCCATTTTGCCAATAACTGAAACTAAGGATCTGAGAAGTAATAAAACTTGCTCAACATCACACAAGTGATAAATTTACTGCAAAGAATCTCAGCCCACTGTCTTCTAATATGGGGCTCAATGTTTCCCTGCTTTACTGTGCTCATTTTTCAAAGATATCTCATGACACAGTGAAAAAGAACTGGATCTGGAGACAGAAGCCCTGTATTCTAACCTTGCCTTCCCAGTTTCTGATGTTGAACAAGTCTTTATGTTTTCACAAAATGGAACGATTTATTGTTTTCCTTCATATTTATATAACATTTACATTTGTAGGGTGTAATTGAAAACTCTTATTGCAGAACACATATTAAAGCTTGATACAATTAAGACAGTACTTTAAGTAGAAAGCCAAGCTCTTTGAAAAGTAAAAGAACACAAGGGAAGGGATTATGAAAATGTGAACTAGAAAACAAACAAAAAAGAATGGGTTACTAGCTCAGGAAGACCACATAAAGTTTTATATGCTGCTTCTTACACCCCAAATGGAAATTTAAGATGCCTTGAAAATCTGCAAGACAGTCTGCCCTCCTGCTGCTTTGATAATGGAATATACACCACCTTCGTGGCCAGGAAACCTCAGAAAAGAAATTAATATAAAACCTTGCTCCTAGCTGCTGGTGCCGTGGAGTTGGAATGGAAAACTCCCTTGGTGAAAGAATTTCTAGAAAGCTACATAGAAGTCCCTCAGATAAGGCCCAGGTAGGAGGAGCTGATAGCTTTCGAAACACGCGCACACACACACACACACACACACACACACACAAACACAAAACTTACCAGGAATGAACAAGGCTAACTCAAGATACAACAGGAATGAGATTTCCCAAAGATTTCTAGCAGATGCCTGGAGGAAATCCTTACATGAAGAATATTTAAAATAAATGAAGCAGCCAAAATCATTACAGTAAAGGAATGAGGTGCTATCTTTTTAAATGCCCACACATATAGCATATTAAAAAGAATAAAACAAAACCATTATGATATCCAGGACTTTCAATTACATACAACTTCATGTACCTTTACATATACATGAATGCGAAGGTTTATATCTGTCCACAAGCACACAGACATAAGGGTTTTAAAACAAGAAAAATCTCTTTATATCATTTTGTAAGCTGTTTCTTTCCCTTAACAGTAGTTCATGGAAGCTTTCTATATCAACAAATTAATTCAATTTAATTTCCAAATACAGGATATTAGACATACATCAATTTAATTTTTAAAATATGGGTATATTACACTAATATATACATAGATTAATCATTCATTGGTAGATTTATAGTTTACTAGTATTTTTATTTGACATAAACAATAGTTTAATAAACACTACTGTAAATATTAAGTGTAATTACTTTCTTAAAATAACTGTCCTGATGCAGAATTGCTACATCAAATAGTTTTGCACATTTTTAAGTGTCTTGGTATATACTGAGAAGGTGACCCCATACAGGTTATATTTAAATTATACTCACACTAACTATATACAAGACCTCCTATTTTCTCATTCTTTTGCTAATATTCATTACTACTTTTGCTAATATAACAAGTGAAAATGGCAAGTTCTATTTAGGTGAATTTTTCTTACCAGTATAATAGAATAGTGAAATATTTTCATTTTCCATGATGCTTCTGTTAATAGTTTTTCATGTCTTTTCAACCAGTCACTGAGTCTCTCTGAAGCTCAATTTTCGTAGTTGTAAAATGGCATTAATAGAGCCCACATCTCACCACTGAAGTATGATTAACGTCAAAGACAGCACTTTCATGGCACAATGAGAGAGGAATTATTTATTAACTTAACAAGTGTTGACTGAACACTTGCTGCCGACGGAGCTGTGCTATGTTTAGTGGAAGAATGCAAAATGAATACACCAATCCATGCATTGGTGAGATTGGAACGATTTGATGCCTAGGAATGATCAGAAGCTCAAGGATCCACATCTTAGGGGCAAAGCCATTTTCAGCACCCTTCATCCCACTACTGTTCCCGGTTGACCTTGTCAATCACATGTTGCCACACGTCTAGTAACTGTACTTTAGGGAGGGGGATAAAAATAACCCCCCAAAACACTGTGGATTTTCCCTTTCCTTCATTTCAGGTATGAAAGATTCACCCTAAATTATCATGCATTTCAGAACTATCATGTTTGTTGCTGATTAAACAATAAATGTTAAGTGGAGACCATCTCTTTGGAAATTATTATGCTTAACAAAACAAACTAACCAACCCTGGAGTCAGCAGGCACTGTACTCAATAAGTTGAAAAGTTCACAGTGTAGTCTCCATTCAGTAAGAGATGCTAAAGACAGCAGGTGGTATGCGGGGAGGGATGCGGGCTAGGTAATTCTCCTATCAGAGTTTTCTTATTCTTAGCTTACCTTTGCTAAGTGGCTATGATTAGAGAAACACTTCCTTCTCCCTCTCCCTTTCTCCCAGTCAGTCAACTGTCTCTTGACTGTGTGCTATTCCACCACAATATTTTTAAAATCTATTTTGGAGAAATGCAAGAGCCACTATTTTAATCTCATAGATTAATAATAATGCTTTCTTGGTTTCTTCTTTGCTTTTGAGGACAAAATCAAAAGCTGAAGTAATAGAATAAACACAGAAGGAATTAGTGTAAATTCATCTCCTTTTGATGATGCTTCCTTTCCTGAAGAAATAAACATAACTTGCAATCTCAAAAATTGCAATTAACAGCTATAACTTTGCCTAATGGGTCCTTAAAAAGAACATTCATCCCCAAAAGGACCTTGTCAGTTCTTGTTTATTACCATAGTCTGCCTGAGACAATCTGTCAAACGACACTCAGTGGTCAAGAGAGCAGCAATGTTACAGAAAACACGGGAAGTCCAGAGCCTGGAGTCCAACTCTCAGCTCTACCAGTTAGTAGCTATGAGACCTCAGGGACCTTACCCAAGACTGCCGAGTCTCTGAAAAAGAATTTAGGGACTTAAGAGATTTCCAAAATTTTCTTATACTTTTTTTCTTCAGTTTTTATAATCCTTTGCCTCTCACTAAATTTTCTTCAACATCTAGAAACTCTTAACTTTCTGCACTGTAATACATACTGAAGTGCTTCAGAGCCCAGTCTGTTTCTTTACTGATGCAATATTACACATTAAATAAATATTTATACAGCTTATTTTGTATGACAGACATCATGTTCTATGCCTGAAAAAAAGGAGAAACAAGTTATGGCTTACATCACACATACAGCCTTAAATAGAGGATTAGGTGTCAAATACAGCCTCCCAATTTGGAAGTTGACTGGATCATTGCTCAGTGTGCTGTTAGGAAGTGGGCCTGGTAGGAAGAGGTGGGTCTCTAAGGACACAGTGGACATGTACAACTCTCTCCCTGCCTCCTCCCCACTACCATGGTGTGAGGACTTTTCCTCTGCTAGATCCTTCTACTTCTTGCTGTAAGTGTCAAGTATTTTGTCCCTGTGATGCAGAAAGTGAATATGACAACATAAAACAAGGTCCTTGCTCTCAGAAAAGTGCTATCTGGAATGGGTATAGGTTGAAAAGAAATTCTAACCCAAAGAGTTGAATACCATTTCATATGAGAGTGAGTCAATATTGCAGAATTTATAACATAAAAAATATGAGGTGTTGAATCTTTGAAATTCAGAGAAGTCAGTGTTAAGGCGGATCTAGTTTTTATAAAATATTCTATTTAAGTTGATAAATGAAGGATGAAATTTAACCTCTACTTACTGTCCTTAATCAATTAAGTCGAAAAAGAAAGGAAGAGCCTCACATAGGTGAGTTGGTCAGAAGAAGCTCCCTGTTTAGCTCTTAAAATCAGTTAGATTCCCTTTCTGTCTGACAGGTCTGATGCAATTGGCAATACTGTTTACTGTACAGGAACCAGCTGCTGGGAGAAAGAAAAGATGAACCGAGTACACTTGCCAAAAGCAGAGAAGTGAGCAAAGTGACTGTCTATCTTCTCCTCCTGCTCCTAAACACTATATTTTTCATGAGTAGTGGAAATAATAAAAGAACAATAAATATATTTTTGTCTCATAGATAAATTAATATTTAGCCAAGATGATCATGTCACTAACTACAAACATAGAAAATGATTACTGGAAGATAAAATGAGACAATTCAGCTTTCTACAGAATGACACTGAGGGAAACACAACAAGACATGACTCCCAGCAGTTTCTTCTTCATTGCATCATTGATATCATCTTTCTCCGAGGACCAACAGCTCATTTTTCTTAAGAAACATCACCTTCATACCACTCGATTCTTCCTAGCAAACCCGAGGGACTCAAACATGTGTCACTGGTGAATCCCAATCCCACTGTCTCTACTTTTGGTTTCCTTGCCAGCTGTCAAAACATTCTCACACCAGTGGAAAAGCGTTTCGGTGATTCTTCCACTTTCTGTTAGTGAGAATTTTTAGAAAGGAAGCAGATGTATTCCATATACTACTTTCCCCAGTTCTCCCTGTAATTCTCCACTTTGTGTTCTTCCAATACTTTCAGACTCTCAGAATGTGATCACTGAGCACCTACTACATAGGGGGTATTGTTTTGAGCTTTGCCTTTGCAGAAGTACTGCCACCAAATCAACTGCAAAAATATAAGCAGCGGAAGTGCTGTACAGGATAAAAGTAGTAAAAAGCCAAATGGCATAATGTTTGCCTATTTTAATGTTGTAAGTACTCACGCAGTGGTAAATTTTAATCTAAACAATGCAAGGCTGCTGAAGACATGAAGATGGGACTAGAAGCATGGGATTACGTTTAGTGAGCTGATTCAAGCAAATTCCAAACACCACCAAAATGGCCAATATATAGGTCTTCATTTTATACGCTGACATGCGACGCAATGAGTCAAATGAAAATATAAGTGTTAATACCTAATATTTTATATATATACATATATAGGTATATATATGTATATATATATACGTATATAAAATCAGGATGCAAATTGCTGTACATTCATTATCTCATTTAATCTTCTGAAATAAACACTATTGATAGCCATGTTCTATAGGAAAGGTAATTAGGACTTTCAAGTCAGACCTACTCAAATGCAATACTAGTGAATGATGGAGCTTGGGTGCAAGTGTGTGTGTGTGTGTGTGTGTGTGTGTGTGGTTCTAGAATGTGCTCTGCTCCCTCTCTTGGAAAGCGTGTGGTTTGAGAACACCAAAAAGGGTATAGAAGCAGATTGGAAGCATAAAATCAAAGAAGACTTCTAAAACGCAGTCAGACCTGATGCCTAAACATTAAAAAGCCCTGCAGGAGCGACTTTCATTCCTGTTTCTTTTTTGGGGGGATGAGGGGTAGTGTACTTGGAATCAAATTCACAACCTTGTACTTGCCAGGCATGCACTGTGCTGCTGAGGTATATCCCCCGCTCATTTCTGCTTCTTATAACATACTGAGGGTTATGGTTTGGACCTTAAGTGACCCTTAAAAGCCATGTGTTAAAAGCTTGGTCCCATGTGATTGGAAGACTACTGAGTTATGCTGGGAAATTAGGAAGCTGGGCAAAGTTGGAGGAAGAAGATCATTATATGCATGCTCTTGAAGGATTTATCAGGACCCAGATCCTTCTTTTCTTCCTCTCTACTTCCTGGACAGCACAAACTGAATGGCACTGCTTCACCCCACACTCCACCATGATGCTTTACCTAACCACAGGCTTCATGCAACCATGAAACAACCAACCGTGGACTGAAAGATCTGAAACCATGAGCCAAAATAAATCTTTCCTCTTTTTAAGTTGATTTTTCTTGGGTATGTTCTCAAAGTGATGGAAATCTGACTAACACATAGACAACATTTTTCAGTTTTACTTGTAATTTTAAGTAACTTTGTAAATGAATGGTTGTGTGTGTGTGTGTGTGTGTGTGTACACATGCACATGTGTGTAAGTGAAACACTCTGCTTTCAGGCCAGAAATTCTTAATTTTCTCTCTCTTTATCTCCATGTTCCACTGAAAGTGAGCATCTCCAAAGACCTATAGCAGCGATGGCGAGCACCTTTGAGAGACGAAGGCCCTGAGTACAACCCAGAACCCACTTACTTATCACCATGCCAACACTACCATTAAACCTGAAAACAGAGATTTTAGTTCAGAAAAAAACAACTCACACAATAACCTCTTTTGTTTTAAAAGAAAAACAACACATGTGCCATAGGTTCACCACCACTGACCTACAGGATAGTGACACGACAGGACTGGAAGGAACTTGGGTCCCTGAATGGCTATTAGAAAGTCCTCACAACTACAAACACCACTTAGGACTTTGAAGTTACTGATAAATACACTATCACTGTGTTAAATTCCTGAGAGTTTTTGATTTAACTTTTATAGTAGCTACTGATACCTCGTCTATTACAAACCATAAATGAAACAAACAAAGCTGAATGGAGACAAGACCAGTGTTCCAACCAGAAAGAATAGAATGGCTCAGAGGTGAGGACCATGTTTAGAAACTGACAGAGTCCAGTATATTGGAACACAAAATAGAAGGAACAAAGAGATGAGAGATAATTCTGGAAAGTAGATAGACCTATGGTGATAAAGGCTTGAAGCCATGTTGGGGTTTTGATATTTTATCCAAAGAGTATTAGAAAGCCTTTAGAGAGGGCTCCCAAGATGGAATGCCAGTATAAAATAAATGTTTCATAGTGCTCCCTCTGGCTTCAGAATGGACTGTAATTACAGAGCCTAAGACTGAACAAGGGAGATAGGTTTTGCCCTTTTTGGAGTAGTCCAGCAAAAGAATAACAATAACTTCACCATAGATGATGGCAGCACAGGTGGAGAAAGTCAAGAGACGTGAGAGTTCTTCAAAAATTAGACTAGTCAGTACCTCAGGTTACAAATATTAGCTGAGACACAAACTACAGCAAGACTTCCCGCTGCATTACTCCTACCATGACAGAGCAACACCAGAGAAAGAGTCAACATTAACTAGTCTTGGATATAATGTAAATGCTACAGTCATGAGGATTTCTTCTTTGAAAATAACAGAGATTAACTCTCTCTAGTTTAATAGTGATTGTTTATTT
Source organism: Hydrochoerus hydrochaeris (assembly GCA_004027455.1). Classification (NCBI taxonomy): domain Eukaryota; kingdom Metazoa; phylum Chordata; class Mammalia; order Rodentia; family Hydrochaeridae; genus Hydrochoerus; species Hydrochoerus hydrochaeris. The sequence continues at coordinate 118,073 of PVLA01005093.1, read as the reverse complement.
GCTAGAGTACTGTCACTATTCATTCAATGTCCTTGATGGACAGAGAAACAGAATAAAAGGCAGCCAAGAATAATGGCAGAATCACACCACAGTATTTTAACACTGCAAATATCATTTCCCCCACTGCCGGCCTAAGGCCGAGAACTATTATTTCCAATGTGGCCAAGGCTAAGAATACCATATAGGCTGAAATCTTGAACATTCCTGTTTCAGAAATAAAATTTAACTGCCACGGCCTTTCCATGGTGATTTCACCCAAGGAACCTCTCTCTTTGCAACATTTTTCTTCCAAGTCCATTTTTGTCTAGAATGCTTCATTTGCAAGTACAAAACCCACATGCTTCAACCTTAACTACCGGGAAGTCAGTAGAAAAACAACATTATTGTCTCCTATAGCGGCAAATTACTTTTAAGGTAGCAAATTCCTCAAATATAAAACAATGGTCAGAGATGTTGGGTGTGATAGTCAACCTTAACTGCCAACTTGGTTGCCTTGGGAGGTACCTGGGGGATTTGTAAAGCACATTTTCAGGGTTATAGAGGCATAACCTTACAGCCTCTACCTGGTCCCTGGTTTCAACCTGTCTAGCAGTGTTCCTCTTCTCTCCCTCCTACCCACTATGAACTAAGTACCTTTTCTCCACCATTTTTTTCACTATGATGTTTCTGTCTTGGAGCCAATGAACCATGGAGAGAAACCTTAGAAACTTAGAAACTGTGACCAAGGTTAAACCTCTCCTTTTGGTTGCAGATGCCAAATACTAGGTGTGGGAACCATCTAGTGAATTGGTAAAGCACACTTCTGGATATGTCCGTATGTGTCTTGGGGTTTATATCTTGTCCCTTTCCCCTTCTTTTCTGGTGCTGTTCTTCTCTGCTTCCTGGCTGCTATGAAATAAGTTTTGCACTGACACACCTTTCCACTATATTTCTGCCTTGTAGCCAGCTGATTATAAACTGAACCCTCTAAAACCATGAACCAAATAAACCATTACCTCTTGCATGCTGTGGGTATCAGATATTGTGTCCCAGCAATGAGAAAGCTGCCACTGAAAATTAGTACAAGGAGTGAGGAAATTGTTGTGACTGTAAGTGAACATTGTGTTTAGAGGCATTTTGAATTGATTTGTCAGAAGAGTTTAAAAAGATTTGGAGATTTAGGCTAAGGAAGTCATAGGATGCTACAAGCAGAACTTGATAGAAAACTCTCATTTAATGCTCAGAAGACCAGAATGCTGACAAACATATAGACAGTAAAGACAAGATTCAGGATTTAGTTAGCCACAAGAACTCTGCTTGCAATTAGACTAGAGACAATGTATGCCACATTCTGACAAAAAAAAATTGTCTGCATTTTGCCCATGTCCTGAGACTTCATAGGAGGTTAACTTTAAGAATGGTGTACTAACTGATTTGGTAGAGAAAATTTCAATGCAGCCCAATATTCTGGTTGTGGTATGATTACTGTTAATTGCATTTAACCAGATTTATAGTGAGAATTGTAGTGAAGAAGTAAAGTTGGAAATTTTAAAGCTTAACTACAGGTCCAAAAGAAACACACATACATTTGGGGCCAAAGGAGATGTGGTTACTGAAAAGACTGGAGCCAATAAATAGAAATGAAGTATTTTAAATCAGGTCAAGAACTAAAATGTCTTTAGGGCATCTCATGACTCCATGGGACACCATCCATGGCAGGTTCAAAGGTGCAAAATTATACAAAATTCATCTGAAGAGGTTCCCTGGAGTCCCTGTTCAAGAAGGGTAGCCTGAGGAATCAATTTCCCCAGCATTCATTTCACCATGCTCAGTTATGTAGAAACTCAGAGATTGCTGTAGCCATGGTCCAAGGGGATCTGGCTAGTAACTGTGCTGGAAGCAGGCCTTGCCCTTGTCCCTGTAATGGCAGCTGTTCAGGCCTTCAGACTACAGTAACTGTAGGATCATGGAGGCCTCTGCCCAGATTTCAAAAGGAGGCCTCCATGGTTAGGAAATGTGCCCTTGAGCGGAAGGTGTATGGAGTTGTAGGAAGGAAGGTAAAGGTAACTACAGAAGCTTGGAGACATCAGAAATGTAGAATATCTGCCATGGAGAGCCAAAGACAGCAGGCAGAACCAGCCCAAGAGAGCCTGTGTAGGCTGCTACCAGCAAGGCCACAACTATGGGGCCACACAAGCCCTCCTATATTCACATCTTATCACTGTGTGTGCAGACACCGAACACTGAGCCGAGGACTTAACATTTGCCTTGATGGGTTTCATTCTTGCTTTGGTCTTTTTCTTTTCTATCCTCCTACTCATCCCTAATATATGACTTGTTTTCAGAATTTTACAGGTTCATAGCTGAAAGTTTGCCTTGAGTCTCAGGGAAAACATTGCAATTTCCTTTTGAGCAAGACTGAAAATGTTGAGACTTTGGGGAAGGGATTATTGTATTTTTGGCAGTACTGAGGATAGTTGAATCACAGAGCGTAGAATTGTTAACTTGTTATGTTTATTTAAAGAGTAAGAATAATTTAAAATGTGTTTAGATGACAAGGATTGGAATGTGCTCAGGAAACTTACAATGTGATTGACTTGTACTCATCTAGAGGATCAGTAAGGCATATGTTTTGCTTGTCTGAGTGGGTATGGAAGCATGGCCTTAGGGTCTTTATCTAGTCTCTGGCCCCTTCCTCTCTAGTGCTATTCCCTTGCTCCATTCCTGGCCACAGGAAATGAGGAGTTTTGCTCCACAACACATTTCTGCCATGTTGTTCCTGCCTTGGAGTCAGCTGACCATAGGCTTAACCTCCAAAAACTATGAGGCAACTTTTCCTCAAGTTCCAACTCCATTTGCTCCTAACAATAGGACAGCTAATTTACTGACTAAAAAAATAAGAAGTATTCATCTCCTCACCTTCCAGGGATAATTGGGGTTAAAATATTAGATAGTATCCATAAATACAATGTATCAACAAGACTAGAAACCCAGAACACTTTCCACAATTGTTATGGATTGTATATAAATTTCCCCCAAAGCCTCATGCAGTTATAGGTTGGGCTTTATGGACATGGCTGTTATATAGGTTGTGTGATGATGGAAATAAAGGATGTGATGCTGGGATTGATTCACAGTGTGATAATAGGATTAAGGGTGTGAGTGCTACCCTCCCAGAGTATCTTGGATAAAATATAAGTGACAGAAAGGGGGCTGGTGTTTTGATTGCTTGCTGCTGTCACTTGTAGCTTGCTGCTTGCAGCCTTCTGCCTGCTGTCTGCCATGAACTATTTCTCCTCTGTGATATGCCTCTGCCATGCCAACCTGTCTTCAAGCCAGTCAACTATGAACTCACACCTCTACAAACTATGAGGCAAATAAACCTTTCCTCTTCTAACTTTGGATGTCAGGTATTTTGTCTTAGCAACAAGAGAAGAAATGAAGACAACAGTGAAATGGGGTTATTTCACAAATTTACTCATAATCTTCAAAATATAGAGGTTGCCTATATTTAATGAATGCACTCTTCAATTATTTTTAAAAGGAAAATAGCAGAAATTGGCCATCGAAGACAATTCTGCATGAATTTTTTCATAAGACAAATAATTACTTCTCAATATGTTTATAACCCATGCTTGGCTAGATTGGTTTTCTCAAAGTAGGTTACAAGTATTCAGAAACAAAGTAGAAAGGGATAGTGGTTATCAATGATGCAAAGAGTATCGGCTGAAGGATAAGGTATCAGAGACTGAAATCTATGACCCTGTTATATAAGAAGCGATCATCTGAGGCCCCTCTTGCAAAACGCAAAGGATCACAGAGGCCACAGAAGATTGAACTGTTGGAAAAGGGAACAATTCAGCCTAAACTGAGTGGTCATGAATTAACTCCTCGTTAGTAAGCTACTCATGTCATGAGTCGTAAACCCTTCTAAGTCCCTTCTATGTACAAAATTCTGCACCAGAAGCTATGACTGAGAAGAAAATCAATACGGTCTCTGTGCCGATGGGATTCACGTTCCAGGCAATGAGTGTGATCTAAACAATTACAAAACGTGGCAGAGAGAAAAGAAACGCATGATAGAGACCAAAGAAGCGTTTTGGGATTTAGAAGAAGAAAGCAGTTAATTCTGGAACAAATTGAATCAGTTATTTAAAAAAAAAAAAGTGATATCTGAGCTGGGTATGAAAAATAAGAGAGAAATGAAGGCCAAAAAAGCCAATCCAGTACAAAAGTCAAAGTTGCAGAAATGAGGGCCCTGGTTGCAGATGACCAAGAGATCTGTGTCTAAAGCACTGGGTACCACGGCTTGGAGAGATGAGGTATAAACGAACCCGGGAAGGTTTGCCAGGACCAAGTGGTTAAGGGCCTCACGTAGGTGACATGCAAATCAGGATGCATTTGAGAGTAGAAGAAAGAGTTATGAAGCTAAAACTACAGATATAAATTGGGGCTGTCCTGAAAAGCTGAGCTACCTGGCCATGCTAGCCCTCTGTATCATCCCATGACTTATTTCTCTAAATCAAAGGAGATGAGCAGATGCTTTGAAACAAGCAGTAATAAGGATCCTGACAGTTAATTAGACTTGTCACTGCCAATCAGGAGGAGAAAGGGCCCATTTTAAAAGTTTATTTTGGTGAAGAATAAGCCTGGTAGAATAGAAGCAATGGGGACAGGGGAAAGGTGGTGGGAGTTTCTAGAGGTCACCCATAGAGGTAGATTTGAAATGAACTGAGTTCTTTCACTTATCTGATGAATTACAGAATATCAAAGCAATTATCAAGCAGGCATCGAGACTAAGCCTTTTCTAAAGTCTGAGCTCTCTAATGATATCTTTTATCTGCCCACTCAGAGTCCGTGGAACCCATTCTTAGCCCCTGGCCCCTAAAACATAGACCAAAATGTCAGATTTAACAAATTCTCTACACACTGTACAAATTAGTAGTCAGAAAACAAGAGTCTCTGCCCAAAAGCATCTTTCTCACATTTCAATCTGCACTAGCCAAAATACTCCCTTTAGAATTCACTTCTCAGGATCTTAGAGTTTGCTTTTGGCCTCATCAATTCTCAACTACAAACATCTTTAGAGGAGAAGATTCTTTCAAGTCATATCAGTTCTTACTCAACTGTATCTATCTTATCAATACTTGGTTTCTTCCTTGCATTATCCTGGGAGTTGCATTATCTTCGTATTATCCCTGTTTTATCCCTGTATTATCTTTGCTCTATCCCTGTTTTCTAATCTCTTGAGGGCAGAGACCATTTCTTATTCATCACTGGCATCTCAGCAACAAATTTTGTGCTTTGTATACTGAGTAATGGATGTTCAATTGCAGATTTTCTGCTCAAGAGCTGTGAAAACTTCAAGTAATTTAACCTCCTGAGCTTCCCTGTGTCTGACCTGTAAAGTGAAAGCATTGAAATCTAGATCTGAAGTTGTTAGGAAGCTTGTATTGAATCATATCTGGCAAACTCAATTCCTATACACACATAAATCAGTATTTGCAAGCAGTCTAGCATAACTCCTGCCAAGTAAGCTTACCACGGGTACTGGATGAAGGAACAAATGTGCCGATCTTTCATAAATGCCCTTTCTGAGTCCAGAAAGGTCTGAAGATCAGCAGTAGGGTTAAAAAGGGATTGGAACCAAGCCAAGGATAATGATACTGGCACCACAAATTGGCATACGTATCATCCTTTGATGCCAATGCAAGGAGGAAATTTCATTCCTCCCTGAGTCCAGAGCTGTATTCAATCAGTAACACCCTCATTTGGTGCTGTCAGACTGCGGCTTCTCAGATAATCTCTGCCTCCTTCGGCAGCTTCTTCCTAACCCTTCCCAGTCAGGATTCACTATGCATATGTCAGCTGTGCGACCCATTTGCAATCTATTGTTTCCATTTGCTAATTCTTTCATTGTTTATCTAGGTTTTTTCATCTGCCTGTCTTTGAATTTGTTATCTAAATATATATCTGCTGAGCTCAAATTATTTTTATTTCTTTTCCTTATACTACCCAGCCAATTCTGAAATCTGCCTCTCTAAACAGTCAGTTTATAAGTGGGTGATTTGGAACATCTTTAAGCAAAGCTCAGTCATTATTTTTGTAAACCCCCTCATTCCTTTCCACTCTCTTCCCCGAGAAACACCAACTGCATAAAAACCATGTACTGTGTAAAGGATGTTGAGACATAATGAGGCGAATCACAGGAAACATGGTTGGTAGAATGATTCACTGGAGCAGATGGCAGGTCTGAAGGAAAAGAGGCTGGCATCAAGGAGGTCTCCTGAGACAGGCAGGGCCCACCCCAGGAAAATGTAATAAAGCAGTCACTTGTGAGAAGCAGTGTTTCAGGGAGCATTAGACAACTGGGAAAGGCCATAGGGGACACCATGTCAGTATCGCAGAAGATGATTCAACCATCACACTGTTTTACAAAGGGGAGCCCTGGAAGCACATGGCTCTGTTCCTCAGTGTCAGCATCATTAACAGCATCTATAAAATAAGAGTCGCCTGCAAGCACCCCACATCACAACTCAAGTTAGCATTCGGCCATCTGTTACCACTTATCTGGGTCAGTGATGGTTAAGAATTTAACAAGTTCAAAGAAAAATCGACTTGCTTGATTTGAGATGTTTCCTCCTTACCTGCCTATTAGAAAATCATCTGCAGAGCAATTACCTTATGAGTACCCAAACCTTAAGTAAAGGTCTCTGACACCCTGTCCAAAATTAAGAATTAGCTTTCATGGGGATATAAAGCAGTTTTTAAGTCTGACTGCTCATAAATTCACAACACTTCATCACTACTGTATTCATAAAAGCAGGCCAAAGAGAAATATAATATTTTCCAAAAGAGTAAATTTGGATATAAAGTTAAAGATCATAGAAAAAACAACCAGTGAGAGGAAGAAGAAAATTCCTTGGAGATCTGCCCACTCAGTGGCCATTGGTTAGGGCTTAGGTGTAGATTTAAAGCTAAGTAGGAGAGTTCTCCAATCTTCCAAGAAGCCTCAGGTGTCTGACTCTCTGCAAACCTGAGGACAGTTCCAAACCTTGACAGAAGTGATTCTGAAAAGAACATGTTAAAGTGAGTAAAAGTTGCCCAAAGTAATACACATGAATTAACCAGCCAATTTTTTTCACTTCCAGAAGCAAAAGAGAATCATTTTAAAACTTAAAAGAAAAAAATAGGAAGGGGAAAAAATAAAAAGGGAGAGAGAAAATATTGGTTGTTTTAAACACCAGCTCTGTAACACAAGGCAACCTTCTAAACTTCTCTGAATTGGTCTTATTTTTCAAAAAGGGAAAATGAGACCCCTGCTCTATGAGAGAGAATGTATAAAGCATCTTACACATACAGAAGGCCAAGAACAACTCAGTTATAATAGAAATGACCCATAGCAGCAACGACATTTATAGTGGGAAATGGTTCAAAGGGGAAAGAGAAATGGTGGGAGAAGAAGGAAAACAAATTGGCCAAGTCTGACATCTTAGAAGAAACAACAATCTCTAAAAAAGTAAGTCGAAGCACCTAAGAAACTAGAGGGAATGAGCTCAGTGTAAGAGGCGACGGACAGGGGTAGTTCTTAGCTCAATTACCTTCTAGTTGCAGGAAGGTTTTTAAACACCCCAAAGAGACAGATGATTGATTTACACACTGAAAAACACCACCCATACCTCTTCCAGGTGCTGCGGAATGCAGAGTTCCTTCTTTAAAGCTTTGCATTTCTTATTTCATCAGTACATGTCTGCAGTTCACAGTTTATAGTCATCTCGGAGAGCGGTTACACACACACACTGCAGCGCATTTCTCTTCTGATACCCCCTTTCTCCTTCGCAAATTCTCCCTCCCACTTTTTGTTTTTGTTGACATGATTAATCTTAGGTCATGTTATAGGATATAATATTTATATTGATTGAGTTTTTTAGATTTCTGGACATGGCACATCTTTATTCTGCTTATTTCCCCTTCCCTTCTTCCTTATCCCTCACTCTTGTTCCCTTGGGTTCTTCCCTCTTGCAAGATACCCACCCCCTTGTCTGCTTCTATTATTTTTTTGTCTTTTATTATTTTTTTGTTTCTACTTTGCCTCACTCATATGAGAGAAACCATATGGTATTTAAGATTGTGTGTCTGGTTTATTTCACTTAACATTATATTTTCTACATGCATTCATTTTCCCACAAATGTCTCAACTCTGCCCTTTTTTATAGCCAAGTAGTATTCCATTATACATTCCACATTTTCTTTATCCAATTGACTCTCAATGGGCAGGCCACTTTTAGGATTCAGCTTTTACAAATTTTGCTCCTATATACATTGGTATGCATGTATTCCTATAGTATTATATCTTAAATTTGGGGGGGAAGATACCTAACAGGGAGATAGCTGAATCATATGGAATTTCTAATTTTTGTTCTTTAAGAAATCTCCATAATGATTTCCATAGTTACTAGGTTACATTCTTTATCAACAGTGAAGGAAGATTCTTTTTTCACCACAGTCACACCAGAAATTCTTGTTTAATTTCTTAATGATTGCCATTCTTTCTTGTAGGAAGATGGAATCTTAGTGTTATTTTAATTTGCATTTCTCTAATGGCCAAAGATGTTGAATACTTCTTCACATATCTGTTGGTCATTTGTATTTCTTCCTCTGTGAAGTGTCTGCCCATTTCTCTTGCCTATTCCTTGACAGAGCCTTTAACTTTTGGTGGCATATTTTGTGTGTGTGTTCTTTGTATATTCTAGATATTAGTCCTCTCTCTAAGGAGTAGCTGGCAAAAATGTTTCCCATTCTGTAATTGTCTCTTTATTCTGCCAGTTGATTCTTTTGCTGTATAGAAGATTTTTTAGTCTGATAGAATACCATCTGTTGATTCCTGCTATTATTTTATGTGCAACTGAGGCTCTGTTTAGCAAATTCTTTCATGCACCTATGTATTCAAGTGTTTTAGCTTCCCCCAACACATTGAGCTGTTTGATCTTAGACAAAGGGGCCAAAAGCATATGTTGAAGGAACAATAGCCTATTCAGCAAGTGGTTTTAGGAAAACTGGTTATGTTTGCAGAAGATTGAAACTGGATTCTTATCTCTCACCAATTGAATTAAAATCAAAATAGATGAAAGATCTAAATGTTCAAACAGAAACACTAATCCTTATTTTAAGTAAAAAGTTTGGTCTATTTTATGGATTGTCAAATCCCTAGGTTCAATTCTATACAAAAATAAGCTCCAGCTCCAAATATTCTAAGTGCAAGGCATTAAAAAGAAAAGCAGAAAAGAGTATTTTCCAGCTTTCTAATTTCTGAACAATCCTTGAAAAACATGCCAATCGCTGTATTTAGAGTCAACATCCTTATCCTTCTACAGAAAATTGTTTGGCTCAAATATTTCATGTGGAGATATCCATGAGTACTTGCAGTATTTTGGTAGCTGTCTTCTGGGAATATAATGCATTGGCTTAAAATATGAGTCCACTAGTAGGACTCCCAAGCACGTCAGTAAGCCCAAGTCAGGGCAGGAGCAGAAGAGATGAATCACGTGCAGCAGCAGACAGCTATACTCTCCAGTACCTTGCTGTTCACATCCATGTGTAAGCAGATGCTGTAAGAAAAAAAATGTATCACGACTCTACACTTAGAGAAGGGATAAAAATGGTAAAGATTTTTTTGACTATTTAAATGTAAATTCCCCAATCCCATATGGGTTAGGAGGACTGGGTGTGCTTGATGCTTGCCTGATGTTCAGGGCTTAGACTCACAAATCTGTTTTATCTTCGCCCCTCCCGCCCCTGCTCTGAGGTCTAAGGTGTTACTAGCAGCATGCCTGGTTTGGGTGGAGATATGTGATGAATTTACCATCCACCCAACAGGAAGTAGGCTCAAGGTATTGACTCTAAGAAAAATCTTTTTTTTCTTACTGACTGTAAAAATACAGTCAGATGGAGTGACATTTCGAAAAGGGGAAGAAAATAAACTTTGGAACTATTTAAAATATATCATCAGTAGTGTTAAAGTAACAGTTTAAATAATCAGTAAATATTGTATGTATCAAGCATCTAAAATGTCCAAGACAACATGAGCTATAAAAACTCCATCACCCTTAATTCTCTCCCTCAGAGACATAGTTGAAGAGTCCAGAAAACACAGAAATAAAATAAAAATGAACAAAAGAAGGCATCTCAGTACTGGAGTAGTAAATAAAAGACCTAGATTCAAGTTATAAATTTGATCTTATTTGTTGTATAACTTCTACTTTGTCATCTATAAAATAAAACACTTCAAATTTTGAATTTAGGTGCTGACTCTAATCAATGGTAACTTCTGGGAGTTTTGTGAGTACATGGATTCTAAAATTATACCTGGGCCCTGGGCTCCACAAGGAAAAAATGCCATTTTAGATTAAGAATGACTATCATGAATTTGAAAGTGAAAGATACCAGCAAGACAGACAGACATAGACATAGATACAGAGATATAGATATAGAGATATATGTTATCCCCTTGATTTGATCATCATAAAGATACCTCATAGCTTTAAATGGAAGAGATCGGTTCATTTTCAATCTGCTCACATGCATTTACTGAGTATCTTCTGTATAGTTGACACTGTGCTCTGCATCAAGATACCCTGGAAACCCATCGACTTTGAAATCAAATGTCCATGATATCTTAGAATACAATGTGATTGTTATTATGTAGATATATACATACACAAAAGGCTATGAGAATGTAAAAGGGATAGAAGTACTAGTGGAGAAGGGAAATGATATTAAATACTGCTCTTGAAAGACAAGGACTTTTCAAGTACAATGATACAGTCAGGGTGCAAAATATTTATCATGTATTTGGAAACAGTCCAGAATAGGTGAAATATCAGGTGTTTGGTGGAGAGTAGTAAAAAATAAAGCAGAAAAGGTGAATTAGCCAGTTTGATCCATGCTTTTTAGACAAGAATAAAAAGTTTGAGCTTGTAGTACATACTAATAGGCAAGAAAGATTCATCAAAGGTTTTTTCAGGGTACTTTAAACAATTGATTTAACTGGAATACAATATACTGATTTCCATTTATTTTGATGCATGTTTTCCCCATGGTGACTTAGAGGATCTTCAAGTCAATATAAATATTTCATGAATATTGGACCATTTGGGTGTATACCTGAACAATACCTCACATCTTCCAGCAAGAAAAACACAGACAAGTAGACACCTGACACAATTAGCTAGGTACAATGAGAGTCTGCTGCAAGTATTTATTTCTCCAAGGTAAAGTCACCAGACACCTGTTCAATTAAGAAAACCATCCTCACAACACAGAAGGATTTTTTACTTTAAGCAGAGCCTAGAACACCTAGCTATTAATTAGGTGCTGAATGGAAGAGCTACCTCCCCCTATGCGTGACTTCGTAGGGAATAGGTTTCAGCAGTTCAGGCTCCTTCCCACTGGGTCTGGCAAAGTGTGCTTCTCTGGGTGGGGCAGGTTGGCGCTTCAGTTGAACCCAGGAACCTTTCTCTTTGGTTTTCTTCTTTTTCTGGTCATTTTTCTGGACACACTGAAGAAAGTTATTTTGACTCTTTGCCCTTAACTTCCTTGTTTACAACAATGCCAACAGCATGTTGAGTGGCATTATAGACTCTTTCAGGTTTGGCATGATGACATTTGTGTGGCATTGCTCTTGTAACATGACCTATTCCCTTGATGTGTACAATATCATCCTTTTGGTAGATTTGCATGTATATGGCCAACAGAACAACCCCATGTCTTCTAAAAGGTCTAGAGAATATATATAGGGTTCCCCTCTTCTTTGCCTTTGTATTAGCCATTTTGGAAAATTATTGGAAGATGGTGGTTCCAGGCAAAAAGAAATCAAAGATTTTTTGAGTGAGGGTTAAATCAGTTTATTCCCATTCTGGCTATCTCCAGAAAAAGTTAAAAGCACCATGCCACAATGATATATGCATACCCATATTTACAGCAGCAACAGATGAATGGATAATGTGCTAATTATATACACAGAATACTACCTTACCTTTAAAAGGATAAATTTTAACCATTCATGGGAAAATGGATGTACCTTAAGACCACGATCTTAAGTGAAATAAATTGTACACACAAGTTTAAATATTCCATTATTTCTCCTGTGTGAGAAGCCTAAAGGGTAACTGAGAAGCATAGGAGGACAGATAATGTGAAGTACAACTATGTTCAAAGGGGAAGGAGAACAAAGGAGGGGCGTGGCGAAGGGAAGAAAAAGGAAACAAAAGAAAGCAGGAGGCAAAAAAAATGGAAACAAAGCTGGTGTAAATGTAGAGGAGGGGAAAAAGGTCAAGAGCAGGGAAGGGAAGAGAAAGAGAAGAAAATTTCAGATTTGTTATGCACAGGTACAAATTCTCTATGTTGAATATGATCAGAATGTCTGACAAATATGTACTATAAAAAATAAGGTTTAAAAATGCTTAGTCTTAAAGGGAAATGTCTCCAAAGCCAGATAGAAGACCAAACTGGACAGGTAGTAGGGGATTAAATTCCAGATCTAGAGAAAGAGCAAGATTATCAACACAAGAATGAAATATAAATTCAGGACTGTGAGCACCAATAAATGTGGAGAAACAGGTGAGTCTTCACGAAGAAAGTGAAGCAGAGCTGAAGCTAAAGGGGTTAAGTAACTGATCCCCTTGAAGGGAACCAAATGGAACAGTGAAGTCCAGTCAGAACACATGACACTTCCCCGACCTAATTTCCATTAGATTCATTTTCTGTTGTCACTGTCGCATTATCAGGTGGGGCAGCATTTCCAGATATGTGCACCACAAAATAATAGAACTACAAGATATCAGTAGGTTAAAAGAAATAAAAGTATTCACAATCAAATAAGTTCATGGACTTTTTAAAATGTTAAATAGGATTCATTTCTAAGTCATCTTCCAGAGCCTCCAACACATTGGAGTGCCTGTGACTCTGAGGAGGATCTATTGTTACAGGCAGCTGAGCTCATAAGAAATATTATAGTCAGTCAGACAGGGCTGGGCCCTCCAAGAAGCCGGCACAGAGGACCAGATGTCTTGTGAACTTAGAGGAGACACCTCTTGCTGTGGGCCAGATCTCAAAACAGAAGGCAAAACAAATGCAACCACATCCTTAAGTATAATCCTTAAGGATTAAATCTGATCATCTTGAGAAGCCAGGAGTCATCATCCCAGAGCCCTATAGGAAGAGTCACTGATACATAAAGAATGCCCACCTGCTACATGACTCACTTCTCCATTTGTCCCTGATTTGGTCAATTTTATCTGAACAATTAAGCTTATCGGTGGACCATAGCTCTGTCCCATCTCATGCCCATCTGCCTTGCAAGTTCCCAGTTTTCTCCAACTTTAGATCTGCCTCACTTCATGGTTTTACTCTATAAAAATCCCAAGAAAATACACAACCTTTGAAATCTCTTTGGAGATCTCTTCTGTCTCTCTCAGGCAAAGCTTTCTTTCTCTCAATAAATATTTCTGCTCTTAACTCCGTTGTTCCTAAAATTCATTCTTCAATTTTAGAGAACAAAAACTTATTCTGGACATATAGTATGTCAGGAGTTTCACTCCTCTAATATCACTATGATGTAAAATATGGTGTCCCCCAAACTCAACCACAGGAGCCTATGGTTAAGGACCCCTCCTGGGGTGAATGCTCCACAGAACAGAAACTGGTGGTACAGAATCAATTGCCTGAAAGCACCTGTACAATTTCTGAGAGAAGATCTACCAATTTAAAAGTATATCATGTAGCTCATTTTTATCATTAGTTTCCTGCAAAGAACCCATTTTCCTTCAGAGTTTTAGAAATACATAGATTGGATTTCAAAGGGCAATGAATCACATGACAAGCAAAAGAGCTCAAGTAGAAATCAGTGAACATAAGGAATGAGTTGCTAGGGAGGTGACTGAGACAAAGCACACAGCCAGTGTGGTTAACAACACCTACAGAGGAGCTATTTCCAGATAGACTAGAGGCTGGAGGAAAGCGGTAAGAGGAACAGGAAGCCAATTGTGGGTGAACCAAAAACAAAGAGTGTTCTTCCTACCCTTAAAAAAGTCCTGCATAGGTTTGCAAAATCAGATTTGCCTTTTACTGTCATCTGCAATTATTTTTCAGTACTTTGACTAGTTTTTACTATCAGCTTTCCAAACGCAAACATTTCTAGGCTGTCTATCAGAATGTCAGATTTGGGAGAAGAGCTTGTTTTCATATTTAACTTTTCAGCAGCATTGAGAGCTGCGCCCAAAGCCAGAACCAGCTCCCAGGGATCTCTGAGATCATAAATAGGCATTACCTAGGCAGGCGCACAGCTTGCAGAGGAAGAGTGCCTCTGTAGAAATTAGTAAAAGGAAATCCTTCTTGCAAGCAAACAAGATTTTGAAAGAGCGCATGGCTTGCAGGCAGAGCACAAACTGAGTTTCAGCTCCCCACTTACCTTTACAACCTGTCACTTCTAGGCAGGACATAGCCTGGACAGTTGTACAAAGTGGTCCTCTCTGTCTCACAGCTTTCACTTGCTTCCCATGTCAAACCCTTTGGAATGAAATACTTTATCTTTTTCTCCTAGTTTAAGAATATCTAATAAGAATATTTTTCTCTTGAGATTCAAAACTACAACCAGAAAAATGTACTTTGCCATATCTAGCTATATGGAATTTGGGCAATCTAGATTTTAAATTTTATCATAATTCCTTGTAGTGTACCCCATTCAAACCATGAAATATATTTCTTCTTAGTTGTTTTGGAAGCAATGTGAATCAACGCAGCCCAGTCAGCGCTGAAAAGCTGGGGCCCCCAAGTTTACCAAGCAGCAGAGTCTTGAGCTAAATAAGTGTTAGTTGCACATAAATAGAAAATTGATATATAAGGTCATAGCTTTTTCATTTGTAGTTGAGGGTTAATCCATAAAGTCCATCCAACTTAGAAGATTCTATGGCAACAAGAGATTGCTTAGCACAGTTATCACTATGTCGCTCCCTCTGTTTTTGTTTTGTTGTTGTTGTTATAATTTTTAGGGGGGAAACAGCAAAAGATTTGGCAGTAGCACTCTTCCAGGCTCCTCTCAAGATTTTTTTTCTCTGCACCCTACATGTCAAATAAAACCCAAATTTGGATTACAGGGAGATTTTACTGGAAAGGATTATTGCAAGAGCAGGGAAAGAGCCTGTGCAGGGCACTACTGCAGTAAGCAAAATGCTCTGACCAGTCGACCCACAGACATTCGAGGGCCAGCCAGAAAAGAGCATTTCTTTTATAGGGAAAACTGGAGAAGGCTAGAAAAGAATGCAGGTAGAAAATACAATGAAATAGTGGCCTTTTGTGACAGGTGACCGGGGAATATTTTCCCTGAGGTCAGTCAATACTGGGAACATTGAAATGGGTTGTGTAGGTAGGACAAGGGCCTGAGGGAAAGACAAAAACTTAACTAAATTGAAGTTAAGGTCACAGATATTTTATCTTTGTTAGTAAACACAAAAACTCAATCCTTTAAGAGGCAAAGAATGGGATCTTGGTGAGTTTATGTGGTTCTGTCATGAGTAAACATGAAAAACATCTAAGAGTCTTATTTAAGTCTTATGAGGCAGAGAAATCCTTTGTACTAAGCCATTTCTTGAGACACAAAAGCATGAAGCAATGTGTGAACTGTCACAGTTTTCCAGGATCACAGACTGTATTCTTACATGGGGAGGGAAAGCTTTGGTCTTTCTCTTGCTCTTCTTATATGGACACTAATTGCATCTCAAGACTTCATCTAAATCTAATTATCTCCCAAGGGCCCAACTTCCAAATATCATGACATTAAAGATTAAGACCTCAATATGTGACTTTTGGGCAGACATATTCAACTCACAACACAGAGCATTAAAATGTAATAAAACTGCACTCATATAAATATATATAATGTGACGGTAACTGCCACAGTTATGAGATAAGTGTACCTGATGTGAGGAAGAGTATTCTGTTGGGGAATTATGGTAAAATGTCTTACTGCATTAATTTATTTTATATTTAAACATTCACCACAGTCTTGATCACAACTTACAGAAGATAAAATTAAACCAAATGAACACAACAAATACTGAGCCATATAAAAATTTGCTTGATCAGATGACTCTTTTAGAAAACATGAAAAGTATAAGTTAATGACATTCTAGGGGTAAGTAACAGAAAGAAAGGTGACAGAGTTCCATATGCTCTTGGAAATCAAAGTCTATGAGCAAATACAGCAGTCTTGCTAAAGAGCTTAATGCAATTCTCTACAAGAACTGGTCTCTCAAACTGACACACAAAGAAAGAGATTTTGAGTATTAAATGTTCCAAATCCAGTAAAAGTTCAATTGGAACAGATAATGTAGGGCTGTGAAAAGAATCTATTTCTATTGGATTATTGTCTCTACCCTCCCTCAAGACCATTCACACTACTGTGGATGCTTATAAGGGTAGTAACAATTTGAGAAGACACTACCACAGATTTCCAACGTGTACAGATGAATTCTGGCGGACAGGTAGGTATACCTGGAAAAGATCATTTGTCCTACCTTCTAGAACACATGAGCACCGCTTGACAGAAACTTGTACTTTGAAAAACACACTCCAGCAAATTCGGATATCAAGTCTGACTGTCTTTGACCTAGCTCTCTAGGATATAAGCAGCCCAAACAAGAGAAACATGAAACACTGGCAATTGCCCTACTTAATTGGTCAAAATAGAGAATGTATAAATTCAAGCTTTAAAATCAATTTTATCCTTTAAAGTTTAATGAGCTGATTGCATTTAAAGTTTAGTGAGCTAATTGCATAGTTAAACTAACCAATTCACCAACTTCACTGTAGGGTAAAATTTTCCTAAGGTATGTGCATAACCAAATTCTTCTTGCTGAAACAGGTCTTAGTTGAAAGTATTTTAGAGTAATTTTTAGATTCAACAAAATTTATAGAACTGCACTTGTGACTGATTACAAAGACATTACGTGGAAATTACCGTAGGGCAGACTAGATAAGCTTTTAGGTGGACAATGTGGTTGGTAACCATGGACTTTCCACATGTCCCTTAGTGTCAGAGGTTGATGATGCATTGCAAAGACCCCATGTGGAAGTAATCTCACTCTACAATTCTCATGGCACTTTTCTCAAAAAACTGTATTTCATGTATTGTTTGCATCACAAGGCTCCTTACTAAAAAATAAAAATTAACTCTGTGTGATTGAAGCAAAATATTGTACTTCTTTAAGGACAAATAGAGCTAATGGGATAGCCAAGAAAGTTGAAGAATAAGGCCTAGCAGAGCAAGCCACCAGGAATGATGTCCAGAATCAGGTACAGAATTATTCTGGAGACTATGTAGGTCACTGCTGCTGCTGCCACCTGTCAAATATTGTACTTAATCCCCATGCTGGCCTCGGTCTTTTCAGCTGTACTGCTCACTGATTAACTCAACATTGTGAGAGTGAACATCAGAGAGACTTCCCTCATTGCTTAATCTTTCTACCCAGAGTGATTATACCTGATAACCCAGGACCACATGACACAGCCATGCCTTAGGTAACAGGGTTAGCAATGGAAGTATCTGGAATACTCAGATTCAGAAGTCAGAGATCCTATATCCCAAGACTCATTAGGCAAAGCTTTCCTGTTCATAGGAAGACAGTTTGCATTTCAGGGCGCCAAAAGGAAAAGTAACTATTAGACTAGCACTGTTTTATCATTCCCTATCAGATAAATAAGAATCATGGGAAGAAGTCTTATATTTTTGTTCTCAGTAAAAATTAGCTGCATGGAAATAATTGTGGCATAAATATTTTCTAGAAAGAAATAATATATGATCAGATTGAATAATATAGTCTTTATTCATTGTCTAAGAAATTATACACATGTAAAAATATTGAGTACCTGAAGCCAATATTTCTTTTTAATTTGACAGCGTTTGGTATAAGTTTCTCTCATTACCTATGAATAGTTTTTGGCTAAAACAAAATGCTCAATAATCAGCCTGTGCTTATTTTGTTTTTCTGTATTTGGCTTTTCTTAATGTTGAGAAGTTACTATGACGCTGGTAGATTTCAATCATATTATGTTCATTAAAGTTGAATATAGTTTCTCAGAAATTGAATAATTCAACAAGGAAATTTCAGCCTCAATGTTAATACTTTAGTTAGGAATTTTCTCCCAGAAAAGAACACATATTCAGAGTAATTTACAAATTTTGTCCCAAAACTTCAATGTTTTAAAATTCTAATACATAATGAACTAATAAGAAAATCTGCTTGCACAACTCAGAGGTAAATACCAGTTAGAGCCACTTAGAGATGGGTAACTGTTACTCCAAATAATCAACTATCTGGCACATGCACGTAGACATGTAGCCAAGCAAAATGTCTGTATGGCATCTGCAGAACTCAGTTCTTCATAGAGCTTCTCCCTTCAGATTCATTTGCTCCAGGATTAACATTATAAGACTCTCAAAGATCTTTGAGTCCAGAATGGGTATCCCTCAATAACTTCTGTCTCAGTGGAGAAAAGAGTCCTAACCTGAACTCTCTCAAAAGAATTGTCCAAAGTCTTTTAGCAACTAAATATGGGAAACTGACTATATGGTCTTAAATTCTGAAGATCATTAGAATTTAACCAGGTCTTTCTCAAGAACTTTCAGGTTAACACATGCCCACATAATACCTAAAACTTTCCTTGGAAAGGGTAAAAGGGGAAGAGTCAAAGCAAGTAAGTCATTCAGTAAGCATTGAGTTTCAACACTGTACCCATATCAGCACTAAATATTATGAAGAAAAAAAGAGAAAACAGTATTCTTGACCTTAAGTGTATATGCAGTGCTTCCGAAGACAAAAGGATCATAGAAGATATCATTAAACTCAATTAAACAATGAACGGCATTAGCAAAAAGAACACACGAGATAAGAAAGCACATTACTAAAGGACTAGAAACTCAGGTCATGTGTTTTCTTCCTGGTGAAGGTCATACTTGAAGAAATATTTAGAAAAGGTTGCTGCTTATTAAATAGATACTATCAAAGAACAGGTTTTCACACTGTGATTTATGACTCCAAAATCTAAGGTTGCTGCCAGGCAAGGACCATATCCCATGAAAAAACAAAAAGAAATAAAGTACAACATGGTCCTGAAGACTTAAATAACCAGGAGAGATGAAGATAAATGCCTGAAAAATATTACAGGGTGATATGGTCAAATTGCAGAAAGAAAAATAGCTAACATGGACTTCTCCCCAATAGAAAATAGCAAGAAAAGAGCTTAGGAAAGAGATTATGTAAATATTAGCTTCCTAGAACTGCCATAACAGATTACCATAAACAGGACGGTCCATATTCATAAGTGAAATAAATCAAACTCACAGGTATAAATATCACATTGTCTCCCTAGTGTGAGAAACTAAAAGAGTAACTAAGATACAAAATCTTCAATAAATATTATGAAAGGGTAAAAAACTGCTCAAAGAGGAAAAAATAGAGAAAAGGAGAAAAGAAGGAAGAGAAATGAAGTAAGATATAAATTTGTATATATGTATACTTAAGATTACTAAGGTGATTGTACTACTAATTCTATTCTTTATTGGAACAAAACAATTAACATCCAAAGATTAGATCAATTTTGCATGACTGTATCTGATAATTCGAGTAAGACTTTTGAAGATAACTATGCAAAACAACAAAAATTGTTATATTCCTACCACCTTGTTTTGAAAGCCTACATTGTTACTGTTTTGGGCTCTTAGTTACAGTTATTTATTTGTTGTTTTGTTTTTCCCTCTAATACAAAAAGCATAGATGTACATGTGTAGACTTATATATGCCTAGAACTTCACCTAAAGGGTTTACAAGAATTGATTTTATTATGTGTGAAAGTATAAACAACCACACTAAAGAAAATGAGACACGATAGTAGCCATTGATGATTTCCTATCATTTTGATTCAGAGCCAATAATGCTTTTATTCTTGGTTTTGATAGGTTTTAGTCTGTTTTCAATTATTTGATTTCAATATGTATGAAGATATGCACAGCTATTTTGAGGAAAACATGAGACATTGTGGTAACCATGATTGATTTCCTAGTGTCTGGTCTTGAGAGCCCTTAAGGCTCTCATTCTTGTGTTTTGATTGCTTTTATACTATTTTGATGTGTATTAACTTCTTGTGTGTGAAGGTATGGACAACTATTTCAAAGAAAACAAGAGACATCATGCTAACCATTGTTGATTTCCTGCTGTCTTTTTCTGAAATCCTGTGTTATTTGCATTGTTTTACTCTGCTCTGCTTTGTTCTGTTTTGTTTTGCTTTGCTTTGTTTTATTCTCTTTAAAATTTAAAAAATAAAATAAGCAAAATATGATACAGATGTGGTATCTTACACCCATAATCTCAGTACTCTGGGAAGCTGAAGCAGAATTCCAAGTTTGATCCAAACCTGGGTAATTTGGCAACTGAGAGCCTGTTTCAAAATTTAATAAAAGAACTGAGATATAGCTCAATGTGAAGGTCTAAGTTTAATCTCCAGTACAGAGAGGGGCATTGGTGTAGTGTTGTAGTCAGGATTTGCAGGGGAAGAGATTTATTACAGGACACAATTTATAGTGTTTTATAATATTCCCCAAAAAAGTCAAATGCAGGAGAGTATACAAGATTTGCTCACACTAGACCCAAAGAATTCAGCTGAGGGCCTGGATTCCACAGCAATGTCTTGCATAAGTCCTGCTGAAGACCTACAGCCCATGGCAATGTCCTCCAAGAGTACAGTTGGAGGCCTAGAGCCCATGGAAATGTCCTCCAAAAGTCTAGCTGGAGGCCTAGAGCCCATGACAATGCCTCATGCAAGTCCCTATCAAGGTCATACACTGGGAAGGCCCAAGTGGCAGAAGCTAAAATGTCTGTGCCAGCAAGATAAAGGACCCATGCCAGCAGGGTGAGAGACCTGCACTGGAGCCAGGAAGCAAGGTAAGTACCAGAGCTCCCCAAAAGAAAACCACAGCCATTTAGAACAACAGCAAGAAGCTGAGTTCCTTCAATGATAAGAACAGCTGAGCTGGTATCAGGAAAACCTGCATGACAAGTTTCTCCAGGTGATTCAAAAGCGCAACATCTTCTCCTCCAGTTTTGTTTTTATGATGTTGGCAACAAGCCTCAGCCAGGTGTTATAAGTTGACCATTAGTTAATCCATTACAGATAGGGTCTGTTCTCTCAGTTCTAGAGGCTAAAAATCTGAAAGCAAGGTGCCAGCAAGGTTCTTGCCTACTGAAGACCCAAAGGAAAATGTACTCCACGCTAGTCTGTCACAGTATTTGTCTCTCCCTTGTTTTCACATAGTCATCTCCTCTGTCCATCTTTGATGTTATACTCTGTGTGTGTTTACATGCGAATTTCCATTTTCACATGGATATGGATCATGTCGCATTTGGGGTATGCTCTGCTCCATTGTGACCTCATTTTAACTTGACTACGTGTTCAAAGACATTCTTTCACCTAAAACCATACTCACAGATTTTAGATGGACATTAATTATGGGGAAACACTGTTTAACCCAGTACGGGGATGGAGAGATGAAGATGATCTTATTTACCACTGTTAGCCCGGTGTCTAGCCAATGGTAGAGATGAAAATGTATCTACATATGTATCCATGTGTGCATGGGTACATGTATGTATTGAACGAATCAAAATGTTCCAAATAAATACATAAGTAGACTGCATGTATCAAATAAATGTTATATTTTAATGAATGACCAAAAATAACAGTAACAGCCTGGTGCTGTAGCCCAGCAGTTAAACATGAGCTCTCAGCAAGCAAGAAGAACTGAATTCAATCCTAACATTTGATCAGAGGAAACTCATCACCAGAAGTCAGCAATGAAAGGCATACATTATCTAAAAGAAACATTTAAAAGATATGTTAAAAAGGAACTTCTAAGTCAAGCTGGAAAATGTTTTAATTAAATCTAGACTCTGAATGCAAAAGCACAAAACAGAGATGAGAACTCTGAGGACAAAATAAACAGTGGGAAAAGATACTTGTTTGCAACATCTCGTAAAACACCTGAACAGAGAAAGCACTTACTAGTCTTCCTCCAAAAAACACATTCAGTCTATTCAACTATTCTCCTCATACCTAATGTCACAAGAAAAAAAACTGTGTTGATCAGTGGAAATAAGAACTACCTTGAAGAGTACAGTCAGCCCACTCTTCGAGTTCCTTAAGGAGAAACACAATGACCAGTGCCATAAGCAGTCATTTGTCCCCATAGAGCCTGCTCAAAGTGCACAGAAAATCTGGCACATATTTTAGCCATAGAGAGAAAGAAAATGAGTCAGGAGAGAAGAGCAGTAGTGGCTGTCTTTAATTTACTGCCTACTATCCATCTGGAATTTTATGTATAATTTTAGATGACCCTTCCATGAGCCCATAGGTTAGAAAAGGTAACAATCATAGCCATATATCAGTTGCTCCTTTCCAAATAGTTATCAAACCTTTCTAGACAAAAAGAACAAAGTCTTTCTGTTCCAGAGAAAAACTGAAAAAGAAAGATCATGTAGAGCAGATAGGCAGTCAGAAAGAAAGATAAAGAAATGACAGAAATATTCAAAGATGGGAAGCAAAAAGTAAAGAGAGAGGGAGAAATTATTACAAAAGTAAAAAAAAAAAAAACCAGGATGTTGCTCATCTTGTATTGAGAAGGCAAATGTCACATGCAAAAATTTGTTTTCTGCAACTTGTCATTTTGTGAGTTGGTATCAATATGAATCCTATAAAGAAATTTCACACAGCTCAGGAAAGTCTACTAAAATTGAGTGGCATTTAATGCAAATAATTACACTCTATTAAACTTAAATTCCCAAGTTGGGTATAAATATACAGAGCTCAAAAGCACTATGTATATAATCAATCTATGGGTGTGCGTATATATGTATGAAACAGTGATTTTGATGGTAAGTCAATAGGGCTGGGGATATAACTAGCTCAGTGGCACAGTGTCTGCATGGCAAATGCAAAGTCCTGAGTTTGGTTTCCAGTACCAAAAAAAAAAAAAATCCTAAGTCAACATAAGCATATCAGCTAGAATAGTCTAAATGAAATAGAAAGTAAACCCATACAGATGTAAAGAAAAATGTAATTTTATTTTCTAACTAGAAGTCAAGAAGTAGAAGAGAGTGGGTCAGTCAAGAGAGCATATGAAGAGGATTTAGGTTTTGTTTACTTATGATTCCCCTCCATAAGTTTCTTTAATTTTCTCTTCCATAAATTTCTTTAATTTTCAGGCTGAATTTCTTATGGTAATAGAAGGCAGTTGCAAAGCAAAACCTGGCCTTGTACTTGAATCAAAGTGGCAAGGAGTTTCAGACTGACATAAATACCACACTTTGGCACTAGTGTCTATAAAAACCACACGTTCTTTATCTATTCATCGTCTATCAGTGGACATGCAGACCACTTTCAGGATTTAGCTATAAGGAATTGTGTTGCTAAAGATGGTATTTCATTTATTCTTTATAACAACACCATGAGGTAGATATTCTTAACATCTCGTTAACAATAAGGACACTGAAAACTCAGATGTAAATAATTTATGTATAGAAATAGAGATATCATCAATGTATAACCTGAGATATTGATATCCTATTATAATTTCATTTTGTAGCATGATCTTAACTCTGAAAAGTAAAGAAGTGCCCTAATACCACCATCACCATCTTCATCACGTTTTTAGTCATTTTTCCCATCCAATATTAACTGCATTATAGAAATTCTGCCTCATAGTCCTCCTTTATCTGAATCACTTTTACTGAGGTGAAAAAGGTAACTTTATTACAATGGTGTTATGGCTTGTGTCTAGATGTCCTTGCAAACCCTCATACAGCCTCAGAGCAGGCTTTTTCAGAGGTGGCTGAATCCAGGATGTGTGATACTGGGATTAAGGGTGTGTGGCTATTAAAGCAGTCCACTGAGCGGTTTGAAATAGTATTGGCTAGAATTAGAGTGTGAGCCTTATGCCCACTCTAGGGCAGTGGCCTGCTTACGCTACAAGGGACAGAAAAGGTTTGTCCGTCCCTCCCTGCCTCATTGCTTTTGCCACCTTTTGGGTGCCATGAACTGTTCTCCTCTGGGAAGGCCCTCTGCCAAGCTACCCTGCCTTAGAGCAAGCCAGTTATGAACTGAAACCTTTACCAACTGTGAGCCAAATAAACCTTTTCTCTTTTAACTCTGGGTGTTGTATATTTTGTCCTAGCCACAAAAGAAAAAGAATTAAGACAAATGCTCTAAAACTAAAACCTTATTTGAGTTTTTTTCATATTTCATAGCCAACTTTTCATTGTCCTTTATCAAGAAATAGCAAAAAACATAAATGTTTACCTCAATGAATTTACATCATACAATACTGTCAGCACCTAAAAAACCCCCCAATGCCTGCTCTGTATCACTATCCCCCCAAAATAACCATTATTTTCACTTCTAAACATAGGCGCACACACACAGCTTCCAGATTTGTGTCTAGGAGCATAAATGCTACATCATAGTCTATGTGTAAGATTTAGTAGATAATTCTAATCTGATGTTTCAGTTTCTAAAGTGGCATATCAATTTATACCCAAAGTGCAACATGTAAGAGTTTCTGTCACCCTAAGTCCTCACCATTACTGCATATGGATGGTCTTTTTAATGTTAACCATTCAAATCAGTGTGTACCTGTATCTCTGCATAGTTTTTAAATTTTTATTTTTCTGATTGCTAATAAGATTGAACATCTTTTCTCATGATTATTGTTCATTTTGGATATTTTGTTTTGTGCATAAGTTTTTAAATTTCTTGCCCATTTTTATATGGGGTTGTCCCCCTTTCTAAAATTTTACAACATAAATTCTTCTTACCCTTTGTCAGTTATGTAACTCAAAAATATTCTCTTTGTCTTTATACCTTTTCTTTTATTTCCTGTCAAAGGCAGGGTTCCCCAGAGGGCAAGCAGACAAAGTTTAGTGTTTACAATACGTATTAAGGAGTCCACTATGGCTCAAGAACTCTGGTAGAAAGAAGTCAGAAATATGACAAGCAGTGAGAGAAGTCAATCTGTGACACAGCAACAGTAGCCTCAGCTGAGCTCACAGAGAGCTTTGGCCCTTCACAATGGTCATGGATTGGGTAGAGAGTGACAGATCTTCCCACCCTTGCATCAATCATTTATAATCTATGTGCTGTATTAGGAAGGAGTGTGATTTTGGGAAGACAGTTCTCCATAGCTGACACAATTCCTGAAGCAAAGAGATGGGTGCCAACAGCACTGCCAGCAATAAGACAACAGGTTCTTTCCTGAAGAGGAATCTGAGCCACACACTTCAACCTCTACCACACTCTCACCATGATGCTTTCTCAGGAATAGGAGCTCTTAACTAATGTGGTCCAACTTAGTGACCATTTCCTTTATTTTCAGTATATTTTACCTATTTAAAAATCTTTCCTTACTCAAATTTGTGAAGATATTCTCCTATGTCTTCTTCACATTCAGATATACAGTCAACCTGAAATGGTACTGCATGTTTCCACATTGACTGTAATTCTTCTCAGTATGAACATAATCAAATAAATAGAATTGGTCATATAGTTAGGCAGGAAAAACTAAAGTGCCTCTTGAGAGTACTTAAGGAATATAGCAGCTTAAGAAAATGATGGGGAAGAAATAGTAATTTGAGCTTACTGTGCCTTACTCATATTTGAGTGGGAACCCAATAGTTTCTCTGAACCAATTGAAGACCTCTACCTCTAAGGCTTAAATTGAAAGAGAAAATTTTTAAATGATAGATGTATTCTATAAACGGTAGTTATCCATATTATTCTGAGGCTAAAGTCAGTCCCGATGCATAGCTTGTTAAAAAATGTTGTAGATTATCACAATCTACTCACTGCAGAACATGTTTCACTTCTTTTTCTACAAAAAAACTTCACCATTTCTCTGATCTGTCTTATTTTTTATCATTTCTATAAAATCAGGTAAAACTTGACCAGTGGCCAGAAGACATTCTCTGCAGGATATTGCACACCTGTTTACAAGCACAAGAGCTGTGTGCTGCCATTTCCAGGAGCAGGCAAATGGCAACTCACTAAGTCCAGAGTGGAATATGTCCAGCACGGTTTCTACAGTCACATTCACCAGCCTTCAGGCATTTTGCAAAACAAATTCTAAGCAGCTCGGTGATGCAAATAATTCATGAAGAATCTGTGCTCCAAAAACACATATGCGCACGAGGAAAGAGCAGCCTCAGCTCAAATGCATTTTCTTTTCCTAGACTAACATTTAATCAAGATACAATACCTGCAGGGCACAAATAAGAGATTAGGACACATTCTGGATTCTGAAGATTTCTTTCTCTCCCTTGCTTCCTCTACGAGCCTCTTCTTCAGTCTCCCATCAGTCTAAAAATAAAACAAATCTATTGGCAAGAAAGTGTGCAACATCAATCAACCACAGAACATTCCTATTATTGGTATAAGTCTGATATTTATTCCTTATTAACAAGGACTTGGACTTATTTCTGAAGTCTATAACAATGTCAAAACCTTAGGTGATTTTCAGATTCCCTCATCATCATCCTCGGATATTCACTTGCATCCTACAGAATGTACTTTCATGGCAGCAAGTGGCTAATTCTCCAATCAAAATATATTTTTAAAATCAAACACTCAAAACTATTTTTATTATGTTTTTAATGAGAGGTGAGTAAATTTCCCCCAGCTCCTATGCCCTACCTCTATCCTGACTGGAGAGACTTCCAGGCATCTTACTGTCCTGAAACACATGCTTAACCTTAGTGCAACCACTGCTGAAGTGATGTCACATTTGGCTTACATCCATCATGATTATGATTCACCACCTATGCCAAGTACACTGTATCTCAAACAGAACTGGAGTTCTGACTTCATGGGGAAAGGGCTAAGAGCTGTTTGATAGACCCACTGTGTTTGCTGGAAACACCTGCTTATAGGAAATTTGAAAAAAAAAGCCTAGGATAAAACATCAAATTAAAATTATCTTTTAATGACAGAATTGTATGTAGAGAGAGACTTTTTCTTTCTAAAGTGTTAAGTGTTATATATTTATAAATATTCTATAAGAACTATGCATTGCTTTTATAATTAAAGAAAACACTTCATTGCAATAGACAAATGCTTATAATTCTCATAACCCACCAGAGAAACTGCAGGTCAAACATTTCAGTTCTCAATAAACAGAATTTCCCTGATACTCCCAAGGAGAATATGAAAAAATGAATCTAAATGGTAAGGGAATTTTCTGTATTATCACAAAGGTACATTTAGGAGATACGGTTCTGCTTCTTGGCACACTTTATCAGTATCTTTGGACTTTGTGGATAACCTACACTCTTAAGTATTTAGACTCTGGTCATATGCTCAGAAGCAATATCTTTAGAGAATAATTCTGACTCTAATTTTTGGTAAAAACAATCAATTACCAGCTGTCTACACAGCAGAAACTCAGATGGGTTTATTACTGGAATGGCATCCCATGAGAATGGATGGTGCAAACTGGTTGGAACCATTTTTGTCAGTTCCACTCATGAAATCCTAAACTCAGCATTAGGATGAGTTTGTGTTTTGTCAGTTTCCTTGTGTTGTAGGGGTAGAAAATGATAGGAAAGACCAAAGAAGAAAAATCAATAGATTTCTGCTGTCTTTATGAAGGTTTTCCAGTGCCAGGTGATATAGGGCATTCTAAGAACAGTGTAGCTACATATTTGTTGCCTAAAAAAATGTAATTCTGAAACCAAAAATACCTTTATGTTATGAGGCTAAGGCGAAGAATAAAAACAAAGCAACAGTAATGATTAAAATATGATATATTGTTTCAAATTTAGCAATACATTTTCAATACAGTAATAATAATATCAATGTATTTGGTTTATAATAATGTCCCATATTTTGTACTAATATATTTACATAAATTATCTGATTTAATCTTCATAAAGAAGGAATTGCTACCTTCATTTTATCAAGGAAGAAACAATTCCTTAAAGGATATATAAACATCACAGAATTAGAATGTAATTAATTAAGTTTCAAAATCTTCTCTAACTCTGATTACATACCCTTAAACAAAACTGCTTCTTCACCCACCATCTCTACAAATCAAACATCCAATCAAGGAGGAAAACTGATAAACAAGTGTGAAGCCAGAGCCAATATTATAAATGTGAAAGATAAAATTCATCTAAAAGCCGTAAAAATACCTTGAATAATCAAAGCAATCTCAATACAAAGAACAAAATTGGAGGCATCACAATACCGATCTTAAGGCATACGAGAAGACTACAGCAACTAAAACACAATAATACTCGCAAAAAAAACAAACAAAAAAACAAAACCTGACATATAGACCAAGGAAACAGCATAGAGATCTCAAAAATAAATCTTTGCATTTGTAGCCAATTGATTCTTGAAAAAAGTGCTAAAAGCATACATCAAAGATAGATGTTTTTTCAATAAGTTGTGCTAAGAAAACTGGATATTCATATACAGAACATAAAAACTTAACCTCTATATTTCACTGTATTAAAAAATCAAATCTGAATGATTCTAAGTTCTAATTTTATATTTGATGCTTTAAAGGAACTAGAAGAAAACATAAGAGAAACTTTAAAAGATATCACTATAAACAATAATTTTTTAGGTAAGATCAAAAAATACAGGCAACAAAAACAAAATAGATAAATGGGATTTCATCCAACTAAAAATAATCTGCATAGCAAAGGAAATAAAATCAACAGAGAAGAGACAAAACACAGAATAGCAGAAAATATTCCTCTGATCAAAGGTTAATAACTGGAATATAAAGAAACTTTAAAAACAACAACAAAAATATTTGAGAATTCACTTCAGAATTTTCCCTACTCATCTAGAGAAGCTTTCTGTCATGCATTTTCCTCTTTTTCATGTTCAAATAAATTTACTTCTCTTAAAAAAAAAGAGAAAACCCCTCCTTCTCACCCCTTGGGTGTAGGACAGATGGAGGATCATCAGCTGCCCCTCTTCCTCACCCCCCTGAACTGACACCACCATGGCATCACTGGCTGCCTCTTCTTGTCCCACAGACCTGGGACAGCTGTGGCATCACTGGCTGCCTCTCCTCCTCACCCCCTGGACATAGGACAGCTGCAGAATCATAGGTCACCCTTCCCCCCACCCAAAAGACTGCAGCATCCCACAGGCAGTCAGTGACCCCTTCCACCACCTGCAGAACCTTGCTTGGCTGATGGAAGACTCAGCAACCCCTCACCCACACAGAGGGTCTCAGTGGATTTGCAACAGTGTGGTAAGTTTTCCCCTCAAATAGAGGACCTCAGTGGGTAAACAGGAGCCATAGTGAACTGCCCCCTTGCTGTAGGACCTTGGTAAGCCTGTCAAGAATGTGGGTGAGTCCTTCCTCATACAGAGAATACTAGGTGGGTTGAGGAGAGTGCCAATAAGGCCTCCCCCAACCCAGAGGAAATCAAAAAGGCTGATGACACACCCAGTGACACAGTAGGTTCCCAGAAGAGGTGAACAATAGTGCACTTAAATTGGAAATTAATGGCAAAAGAAATTGCAAAACCTGTATAAATACATGGAAATTAACAATCTCTTGAACCATCAATGGGTTACAGGTGAAATTAAAGAAGAAATTAAGTAATACCTACAATTCAATGAAAACACAGTTACAACACAATGAAACCTGTAGGACACAGTGAAAGTTGTCCTAAGAGAAAAATATATAGCAATAAATTGTCACATACACAAAACAGAATGAGCACAAATTAACAACCTAATGCTATACCTCAAACTTCTAGAAAAAAAAGAGCAAGTCAAACCCAAAGCTCATAGAAGAGAGGAAATTATAAAGATCAGAGCAGAAATTAATGCAACTGAGACTAAGAAAATGATACAAAGAATTAATGAATCAAAGAGCTGGTTTTTTGAGAGAATAAACAAAATTGATAAACCTTCAGCCAACCTTATCAGTAAAAAGAAAGAAAAAACTCAAAGTCATGCAATAAGGACTGAAAAGAGAGAAATTATTACAGCTTCCATGTAAATTCAAAAGATCATGAACACCTAACTCCGAAAATCTTTATTAACATAAGCTGGAAAACAAAGAGGAAATTGATAGATTTCTGGAAACATATGAATTACCAAATATGACTCAAGAAGATATAACAATTTTGAATAATCCAATGTCACTTACTGAAGTTGAAAATGTGATTAAAAATTTAACAACAAAAACCCAGGTCCTGATGGATTCATGGCTGAATTCTACAAGAAATTTAGAAAAGGTTCAATGCCAATACTCCTCAAACTCTTCAATGAAATTGAAAGAGAAGCAATCCTCCCTAACTCATTCCTGGAGGCAAGTATTACTCTGATATCAAAACCAGGGAAAGATCCAATCAAAAAGAAGAACTATAGGTCAATCTCCCTAATGAATATTGATGCAAAAATTCTCAACAAAATACTGGCAAATAGAATGCAGTATATCATCAAGAAGATTATGCATTATGACCAAGAGGGATTTATCCCAGGAATTCAGGGATGGTTTAACATATGCAAATCAATAAATGTAATACACCACATCAACAGAGCTAAAGGCAAAAATTATATGATCATCTCTACTGAGCAGAAAAGCTTTTGATAAAGCCCAATGCTTGTCCATGATAAAAACCCTAGAGAAACTTGGAATAGATGGTCTCTACCTCAGTTTGATAAAAGCCATCCATGACAAACCAACAGCCAACATTATACTAAGTGGACAAAAACTGAAAGTTTTCATTCTAAAATCAGGAACAAGACAAAGATGTCTACTGTCACCACTCCTATTCATTAAAGTTATGAAAACATTAGACATAGAAATTAGATAAGAGAGAGAAATAAAAGGGATGTGGAATAGGAAAGGAAGAAATTAAATTATCACTAGTTGCAGATGACATGATACTCCACATAGAATATCCCAAAAAGTCCATCAAAACACTAATAGAGTTAATAAGCATATTCAGCAGTGTAGCTGGATACAAAGTTAACACTCAGAAATCAATAGCATTCCTCTACACAAACAACAAACTCACTGAGAAAGAAATTATGGAAATGACACCTTTCACAATAGCATCCAAAACAATGAAATAGTTAGGAACCAACTTAACAGAGGATGTGAAAGACCTATGTGTTGAAAACTATAGTACTCTATAAAAGGAGATTGAAGAGGATATCAGAAAATGGAAAGATATCCCTTACTCTTGGTTACGAAGAAGCAACATTGTGAAAACGGCCATACTCCCAAAACTGTTACATTAACATACCTTACAGATCTAGAGAAAAAATTCCTAAAATTCTTTTGGAAACAGAAGAGACCTAGAATATCAAAGGCAATCCTGAGCAACAAAGGCAAGGCAGGAGGCATCACAATCCCTGATTTGAAATTATACTACAAAGTTACAGTGGTAAAATCAGCATGGTAATGGAAAAAAAAAAAAACAGACCTAAGGGTCAATGGAACATATTAGAAGATTCAGACACAATTACAAAGATACTTATCCACCTTATCTTTGACAAAGGGGCTAAACATGTTCATTGTAAGAAGGATAGCCTCTTTAATAAATGGTGCTAGAAACATTGACTTTCCACATGTCAAAGACTGAAACTAGATCCATGTCTACCATGATGCACTAAAGTTAAAATGAATTAAAGATCTAAATATTGAAACAGAAACACTAAATCTACTGGAAGACAAAGTAGGTAGAAGTCTTGAAGACATAGGGGTAGGCAGAGAGTTAAAGAACAAAATGCAAACTGCATGGGAAGTACTTCAAAGAATCAACAACTAGGATCTCATCTTATTATAAGCCTTTTGTACTTCAAAAAAATCACTAACAGAGTGAAAAGGAAATCCACAGAATGGAAAAGAATTTTAGCCAATAGTCTCACAGACAAAAGATTTATATCCAGAACATACAGAGAATTGAAAAACATCAAGACTCCCAAATTCAAAGACCCTCTCCAAAAATGGGCATCTGAGATGAACACACAGCTCTCAGATGAAGAAATACAAATGGCAAATAAATACATAAAGAAATGTTCACCATCACTGGTCATTGAAGAAATGGAAATTAAAACAGCATTGAGATTCCATCTCACTCCAGAAACGGTGGCTGCCATCAAGAAATGAACTGATAGCAAATGTTGGAGAGGCTGTGGGGAAAAAGGAACACTATGCTACTGTGGGTGGGAGTGTAGTCTGGTGCAACCACTGTGGAAATCAAGATGGAGATTCCTCAAAAAGCTAGGACTGGAAGTCTCATTCAATCCAACTCTTCCCCTTCTGGAGTTGTTCCCAGAAAAATTGAAAATATGCCTTAGTGATACATGTGCACCCATGTTTACAGAAGCACAATCTGTAATAGCTAAATCTTGAAAGCAACCCAAATGCCTTTCAACCACAGAATGGATAAAAAAAGAAATGGTATTTTTTTAGAATTGGGTATTACTCAGCTATATAAAGGATAATGGTGAAATTTCTATAGGCAAATGGAGGTGACTTGGACCATGTTCATAAGTGAAATAAATTAAACTCACATTTATAAATACCTTATTGTCTCCCAAGAATAAAAAAAAGAAATAAAAGGTTGAAAAAGTAATAAGATCCAAAATGTACAATATATATCGTACTAATGAAAGAAAAAGAATGTGATAAAAAGGAAAGAGCAACTGGGGTACAGGATAAAAGGAAGAAAAAAAAAGATTCTATGTATTTTGGTAAACATATACAAAGGTATTTGTATGAAAGATAGATAACTATGCTATCAACCCCTGTTAATTCATCCAAAAAAAACAATTTGTACTGTCATTGTTTGATTATTTTTGTGCCTAGGGCTTATAACCTGAACAACTACTTTTAAGAAAACAACATACAATATATTAACTAGTGTTAATTCCTACTGTCTTTTTGAAACTCTGTATCATTTCTATCCTTTTTTTTGTTTCACTTTTTAAAAAAATACCATAGTGTAATTTACAAGTGATCAAATGATCTGAATAGACACCTCTCAAAAGTATATATTCAAATGGCTAAGACATAACTACTTCAAAGATAACAACAGACAATATATTAACCATTATTAATCTCCTATTATTTTGTTTTGTAATTCTGTATCATCATTTTTATTCTGAAATAAAAAGAAAAGAAAAGAATGCTGAATATATAATTAGCCATCAGGGGCATTTGAAAACCACATACAAATGTCATATAGAAACCACAGTGAGGTATCTATCATCTCAGCCCAGTTAGAATGGCTATTATCAAAATAATAAGAATAAGAAATACAAGGATGCAAAAAGAAATGAACTTTTAAATACTATTGGGAGTGTAATTATTAGAGCTGTTATGAAGAACAACATTCATGATCTATAAAAACTAAAAATAGATCTTCCATATGATCCATCTAACCCACTTCTGTGTTTACCCAAAGGAAATAAAAATCAACATATAAAAGAGATATCTGTATGCCCAAGTTCACTGCAGCACTTTGTTAATAAAAAGCAAGGAATCAACCTAGATGCCTAACAACAGATAAAGAAATGTGGCATATAGACACACTGGGGTAATATTCAACTACAAAAAAGAGTGAAATATCATCATTTTCAAAATGAATAGGTGGTATAAAATTCAGTTAAATAATGTGAGTCGGATACAGATAAGTACTAATGTTTGTCTCTCAGGTTGAAGCTTTAGGAATAGTGATTACTAGAGGCTTAGCAGGAAAGTGAAAGAAAGTAGTAGGAAACTGGATAATGGGTAACAAAACAAACTAGAATGGCTAAATTTTAGTATTCGATGGCCCAGTGACTAGTGGTTATAGTTCAAAAAATTGCAAAATGGCATAACCAGAAAAGAATCTCCCTATGTCACATTACAGTTAAAATGGTAAGAATATTGAAAGGTATACAGAAAAAATCTCAAGTCACTTACAGAGATAAACTCATCAGAGTAACTTCAGACTTCTCTTCAGAAACCCGAAAGACAAGGAGGGCATAGAACAATATATTTCAAGCCCTGAAAGAAAGTAACTGCTGACATACATTACAATACTCAGAAAAGCTATCCTTTAAAATTGAAGAGGAAATAAAGAGTTTCCAAGAAAAGCAGAAACTAAAGAAATTGATGACAGTTAACTTTGTAGAAGATGCTTAAAATAATCCTAGATGCAGAAGAGGAAGGACAGAAACAGGAATTAGGAAAAAAAATCAAACAAAATTAAAGGAACTAGTATGTATCTTTCTATAGTAACTCTGAATGCAAATGTCTTAACAGTGAAATTAAAAGACACAGATGATAGTTTGGATTAGAAAACTCTGCTCCTTGCAAGAAACATATCTCACCAAAAAAGAGATACATAAACTAAAAGTAAAAAGATGGAAAATAGTCCATCCAAATGGACTGTCTGAGAGAGAGAAAGAGAGAGAGAGAGCAATTTTCTGAATGGGTTGCCAAAGATTCTATCTTTTCTAGGGCAAAACCATGAGATGAGATGGGTCCAAGGTGGAGAAATAGTAGTTATACTCATATCTAACAAAGATGATTTAGAAACAGATGAGCCATATTAGCAAAGGAAACAATCCAACAAGAAGATATAACAATTGCATTTTTTCTAGGGTAGGCACACAGCTGTAAGTCTGAAGGAAACAAAAGCAAAGAAACAATTACATATATACAGGCCAAATAATAGAATTATTAGAATAATTATGAATATGGTTAACAAAGATTTCCACCAAGAGGAGCTAGTAAAGGCTTCTTATAGGGAGGATAAACATAAGGTCCAGGGAATTTTAGAGTCTGACACGTCACTAATTTGTCATCTAATATCTTGAATGGCTATTGAGATATTAGCAGAAGGATCAAGAATATACATGTTTAGTTTTCACAAATGCTTAAGTACCTCCTGTGCTGTTGTTAGAATATTTAATGTCATCTGATTTTGTCATCTGTATCATTAATTCTACTTTTTTATTTAGGATACATAGAAAAGCTACAATGTCATTTAAGGCCTGCTGAGACAAAAAGGCCTAGTGTCTGTCAAGGGCCATTTAGACAGAACCTCTGCAGAGTATCCCTAACTGCCAATTGACAACTATGACCTCCTTCAGCCTGAGGAAGCCAGATCAGTCATCACCCTTTACTCACTCCCTTATGGCAGTTTGAGTTACTTCTTCAGAGGGGGGATTGTCACAGGCAAATGAGTTAGATAGAAATATTATAGGCAGTCAGACAGGGCTGAGTCCTCAAAGGAGCCAGTGCAGAAGACAGATATCCCTCAACCTCGGCAGAAATGGACACCTACCATTGTAGGCCAGACCTCAAGACAAAAGCTTAAGCAAATAAACCCACATCCTAAGGACTAATATTCAGCTCTCTATTCTCCTGAGGAAGCCAGGAATCACTCTCCCAACTACTGACAGGGAGTCATTGTTCTTTAAGCATGCCTGCTTGCTACATGACTTGCTTCCCCATTTGTCCCCAATTTAATCAATCTTACCTGAGCAATTAATCTTATTGGTTGATGATAGTTCTATACTACCTTATGCCCACATTACAAGTTCCCATTTTTCCCCCACCTTGGACCCATCTCACCTTGTGATTTTGCTCTATAAAAGTCCCTAGAAAAGATAAGACTCTTTGGCAACCTATTCAGAAAACCTGTCTCTCTGACAGAAGCTTTCATTCTCTTAATAAATACATTCTGTGTTTACTATGTACCCTTTAACTTTGTAACTTGAACAACTACATCCAGGATGAAAGTATGTAATTTATAAATTACTGATTTCTTAGTGGGGCTTTTTCTCATTTTCCTTTTTTTTTCTTTCTTTCTTTTAGAATTCTGTATTGTTGCTACCCTTTTTTCTGTTTTGCTTTTTTTCTTCTCTTTAAATAAAATTTTAAAAATGTATAATTGCTATTGTAAAAAACAGGAAATAGGAAGCACTATAAAAGATATAGCTGCATGTGTGTTTAGGGGTGTGGGATTGATAACCATATTTCTAGTTCTTGTTGGATTGTTGAACAGATCTGTTTCCACTCTCACTGCTTGAGCTTCTACTTTGTGTGCTTTAATTTTGTAACTTGAAAAACTATTTCTAAAAGAACAATACGTAATTTATCAACTAGTGATTTCTTACTGTTTATCTTCTTTTCTTGAAATTCTGCAATATTTCTAACATTTTCCTGTTTTTTTCTCTTTAAATAAAAAAACTACAAAATAAATAAATACATTCTACTCTTTTAAAAAAGAAGATATAACAATAGGAAACATGTATGCATTTAACATTGGTTTACCCAAGGGAATAAAAC